>NHYE01005329.1:0-22040 GCA_002938385.1 Gymnopilus dilepis | reverse complement strand
AAAGAGGCCAAACGGAATTTATCGATTCTTTTCTGCTCTCAACATGAAGACGTGTCGAATCAACGTATTGGGCTCTCGCGCTTATGCGCGTCCAGGCTCCGCCCTCAGCTCAATTGCTTGCACTTTCTTTCCTCTCCATGATCTCGCACTTCGTCCCTCGTCGTCTCCAAGCTGAAGCCACTCAACCCGCGTCAACTTCTCGGACCGCTCTTCTTACATCAATCTCGGTCTTGATTGTGCTTGAAAGAAGGTACGCTCATCGTCAAGGATTCCATATATCGTTACTAATGTGGTTTCTTGATCTTCCCTCAGTGGATCAGATGACAAGTCGACTTACCGCCTCTGGCAAAATATGTTGGTATATGCTGGTCGCTGGATCCTCTTCGGCTCTTGACGGTCTTTAGGATGTCCCTATTGTTCATCCCGCCACAGGGCTACATTACATTCAATGTTACTTCGACGTGTATCTCTCTTATCACGAGGTATTCACAATAACGCGGATGAATAGCTGGATGGGTGAGTCTCGTTGCGCCCGTCTGAGGTCTTGTGTGCTCTCTAATTTCTTTACTTTCTCGGTTCGTTTAGTCCAAGGTTTGTACATAAATCTAATCGGTCATCTGAAAATATGAGCACTACCTAGAGTCTTTGTTTCATCCGGCCTCCCCAATCTGCTGCCTTCGTCTCCCCAAAGAATGGTACTATTGACTGCTGCTACGAGGGATTTAAGTGAGAGTATGTCTTCTGGCGTGAAATGCGGTCAGTTGACCCATTGTTCGTAAACCTATGTGATGATTAAGCCCAGTCTTCAAGATTGAAGGTATGAGAGTGAGAGGCATCATTCTGGGTGTGTTTTGGTTCTGGTCCCGCATCTGCCAGCCCTTTGTTCTCTGCCGTGCCAACTCCGTGTTTTTTCAGGTAATCGGTGACAACTTGGCTCGCCTTCTTGCCTTTGTCCGGCATCTTTTCAGAGAGCTGCCGGAATGTTGTTCGTCTGCAAAGATCCGTAAGCTCCTTTGAAGGATCGGCCCGTTCCAAGCAATATTCGAGGAATAACACAGCATTGGCGCAGCGTGTTATACATGAGCCCCCAAACTGGTATTCTGCAGCGCTGTGGGACGCATGAATGCCGTGTATATCACTATCACCGTCGCTATCAAGACCTGTGGCTTCTTCAAAAAAGGATGAATCAGCCGCCTGCGACATCAGTTTCAAGAAGGCCCCACAGTGTTGGGGTCTTTTCGTGAAAGGACAAGTAGAGCTGTCAGAGATGTAGGCTAGGCAAAATTCGGCTGCATTGCCAAACCTTTCGCCGTTAAGCCTCCAGGGTAGCTCCTCATTCGCGGAATCCATATAGAATTGATGGAGCAGTTCAATAGATTGCCTTGGGTATGGGTAGTATGAATCCGGCGGGTCGTAAACATCAGAAGCAACCTCTAATGAGATCAACCTCAGCCCACGGGAATCTATTTCGAACAAGGCTAGGTCCACATCGAAGAGCAGATACTCTGGTTCAAACATCTGGAAGACGTTCATCCTCGTCATACTGTCTGGTCGAGATATAATAAGGTCAAAAACCGCAAGCATCAATGTAAGACGCTGGTCTTGAAGGTATATCTCGAGCCATTTATTGAAGAAGCGGTATACAGCAGAGAGATTTTGCGCTCTCAAGTACTCGACTCCTTCAAAATCCTGTGATGACAAGTTAACTCATTGTTTGTACCAGGATATTTTGATGATTTCCTACCACAGAGTCAAAGATGGACAAAATAATTGGTATATAGAAGAAATTGAGGTCATGGGTACCGGACAAGGCTGGGTTTTCATGCAGGTAGTCCAATTTTATCCCTTCTGCAACCACATGCCAGAATTGGAGGGAGATTGAGTGGAAGCCAGCTCGCAGCTCTTCACACATAATCATACCCTTCAGCCTGTCTCGAAGAAAGTGCAATGCAACGTCGTTTTTGACAATATCCCATGCTGTAAATTGTTCCCCTGGTTGGACGGGTCAAAGGTCGGATTTGCATATTCAAGTAATAAAATAGATAAAGCGGCTTACTTGTAATGTACTGAATGCACTTCTGCGAAATCTCTGTGATTGCCCGAGCTTCATCAATGTGATATCCTTTGGATCTTCCACTGTCGAATAGGAAATCATAGATGGATGCATGAAGAACTTTAATCCAGTAATTTGGCCCCCTGGTCTTGTATGGAAGTCTGACCTGCTGAAGAGAAATAATGGAAGGGAGGTCGCAGAATAGGAGTTCAGTGGCTCCAGATTCTAACCCCAAAATACTTTCAAGTATGGATGTTCTTGGAGCCTGTCTTGCAAGATGGACGAAAGCTATGATTAGGAGAACAAGGTCAATCTGCTCAGCACATGAGAAGATGTGCATATAGAGAGCATCCAACTCTGCAAAGGGATGACTTCCCAATGCAGGACGAAGATTCTGAATTACCTGTAAGCGATTTTCAGGCTGATGCCGACTCGAGTCAACATATCGGATGACTGTAGAAGCATAGATGAACTGTCCAGACGATTTTTTGACCAGGCTTTTTATGACATCGTCTGTAGGCCACGTTGAGGAGATCCTGTGCTTGAACGGATGCGTATTTTTGATCTCGTCGAATTTGTCACCGAGGAAGCGTCTGATGTCATCGTCTGGTTGATATTCGTCGTCCAATACTAGGTGGCTCACGATTTGGCGCATATTCGGGTGCTTCATTTTGCTGGATATGTCGTGTTCAGGTCGACTGGCAATAAGGAATATGAGGGGCATTTGGTTTGACTGAATGGCTTGTGAAATGATATCCAGAATTTCTACCTGCACTTTGCGATCAGTGCATTCGTCCAGTCCGTCCATGATAACAAGACAGGGGCAAATCGGATTTTGCGCGAAGAACCCAATGCAAGCTAATTCCTGCAGAGGTTGAATAAGCAGCACAGAAAACTGTGTAGCGAGGGACCTCGTAAAAATCAAGGGGTCTCTTTCGATGGCCGTTAAAATGGAGTGACTGGTCTGCGGGAGCGCCAAAGCCATCTGGTATGCAACAGTTGGAAATAGACGTTTTGCGTGATTGCGATTGGGGTCGGATCTCGCGAAAACGAAGCTGCCAACAAGGTATCCTTCCTCGTAGCACCTCTCTGCTATGCTTTGTGCGATAGCAGACTTTCCGGCTCCAGCAGCGCCATTGAGCCACATCATCAGGTAAGACTTAGTGTCTGGGTTTTGGCCGAGTATCCAATCCATGATACGATTCATAACTGCGACCCGAGTGTTGGGATGACATTTAGGTGGATCAAACCGTTCGCCAGAGTTGTGGAAAGCTCCTGGCGCCACTGCTCGCTGGAGGTGTTCCCATGCAGCTGCGCAGTCAAATAGCTACTACTGAGTGATAAGCTCGAGATGCAGAAACGAAGGGCGTACTAGTAGGTGCTTGAACAGAATGGTTCACGGTTTGTTGATTGTATTGGGTATACGTCCCACCCGCGATGACGCTGTTCGAAATGGTCATCATCGTGGACGACGATGACTGGAGAGAAGCAGGCGAAGGCATGGTCATTGGACAAGAACAACGCTGGGAGTCGAGGCGGGGATACAAGAGAACGACGGGCGGCACTGCACAGCCCAACGACCATGCGATGCAAACCGTGAGGGCTGTGTCTGCTTCAGTCATAATATACATATGCTTATGGCAACCTGAAGAGATCTTTTACCTGGGTTTCGATTATAGATCAGAATATTCACAGATTCCTAATCACAACGAGTGATACTAGCCTGACAGTGCAAAATATATTTTCAGCGGAAGTGGCAACGATGGGAGGCCCAAGGATCCCAACGTCGGCCGAGCTGAAGCCGTGTTCTTTTATCATTTCGTGCAATTGAATGACGCGACATCTACTACGTGTCAATATCACGATAGTGAAAAAAGAGTAGTCGTAAGCTACGACGACGGACGACCAGGCCGAAGATAAGTGGTGGGAAAATTGTCTGCCGTTGAATTTCGAACCCTAACCTCAACCAGGCCGCCCGATCCCGCCCCTTCTTCCCAAACACCCACGACGCGTCGTCCTACACTCCGCTCAGGACTGCTTTTGTTCTCTCCGTCTCGACGACCTGGTTAATTAAACTGTACAACGCATATCCCACCACGTTCTCTCGCAATCGGTGTCTCTGCTCTCGCGAATCGTCGTATTTAAATTAGACGCGTATTTCGACTGCCCATGCTGGCTGCTTGGATCTTCCTTTGAAGGAGGTGTAGCGAAAAGCCGAGGTACTTCTCTTGTAAACTTCTTCTCCATTCCTTGGCTTACTCTACCTACCTCAGAAATGCCACTTCCTCCCGGTGATCCTAGTTCAAACCCAAGGTTGGCAATAAGATAAACATCGGGCCTGTTGGCAGAGAGGTATGTACGTGCTTTCTTCGCGTTCTGGCCTCTTGTGCTGACCGTTGTAGAACGCGTCAGCCAAGGTTGCAACTCCGTTAAGGGCTCGGCGTTGTTGTCATCTGAGGAGGTGTGTCTTGGTTCCGATCTTTTCCTGTACAGTGACAAGCTGACCTAATCTCGTTCGTCAAGGTTTTTCTGTCATGGACGCAATGGGCGCAATATCTATTACCGCTCGATCTACTCTGCTGTCCTACAAGCAGATCGTAGGTACGTACGTCATCTGAGCGCGATTCTTATGTTCAAACTCTCATTGCTTTAGTGTCGGATTGCCCAGGTCTGCACTGCGCACTCTATCTTACAGCCACCCTATGAATATTGCGGCGGAGCGTCTCTGACTGCACTGCTCAGTCGATGGTTCGTCTCCCTGTCCATTTCATTTTCAAGGACACCCGCCTCATTCTAGAACATAGATCAGTTTATCCTGGGCGAGCGTATCCAGGCAGCAATCTGGTTTATCAGTCTTACCGTCATTGATAGTCTGACAGGGACGGAACGAGCTGAGGGGGCGGTTGGTGATGTAGCTTGGACCCTAAGGTGAGACTGAGTTCAAGGTCCACTCGATAAGCTACGCTGACCTTTCGATGAGGCGTTTTGCGGCGAGTTTTGTGAGCTGACGTCGCAATGAAATGGCGTTATTTCTGATTGAGGTACTGACGGGCGTCGTCGTTGAGATTCTGGGGGTTGAGGTGAGTATTGATCTCCAGAACTGCAAGTCGTGCTATGTGATAACTGACCTCGCCCGCTTCTAGTCGGAGATTGATCGTCCCAAACAGCACTTCGTCGTCGGCGGTAACGAAGGATCATGAAAGATATCAAGCTGAGAATAAACATTCCACCTAGAATCGTGGTTGTGATGGTCAGGGCACGCAGAGCGTTTGAATGGGTGTCCGCTGAGGAGGTGCTAGCACTTGTATCAGTCGGGTTGCTTGTTTCCGAGGGCGTCGTCGCTGTGGGACTCAACACATTTGAAGAGCTAACGGTCGTTGAAGCTGGATTCTCCAGAATGACAACAAAGTAGTCCAGGATAAGAGCAGCGCCGGTTTTGAGGGACGTCACAACCAAGCTGTGGTTCCGGTTAGGTAGTGCGGTAGATTCGAAAAACATGATCTTTTGCTGGGCGGAAGAAGGCATCTGTACGCCTGTGAAATTCTGGGGAGGCGAAGAGTCGATGGTATACGAGGACATGGGAGGTGGTCCGACGTCTGCAGCTTGGATCGTTCCAAGGACTTTGATCCCAATGCCTTTTGGTGTAGTCTGTCAGCATTGTCGTCTTGCTTTTCGTGTTGGGAGAGTTTTATCCGTTTACCTGTAAAATTCAGTGAAGCCGTCAATCCTGCCGAGCTTGCTCTTGATGTCGTGTTGTCGAATGCGGAGGTACTCGTGCCAACATGCCACCCTGCAGAGTATTCCACTGAAGGGTCTTGGTCGTCGATTGTCTTTGTGGTACTCATCCGTTGGTAGAGGCAGAACTGGAAAGGAAGGGAATCTCAAACTCGGCACTGGCGAGCTACGAACCGCATTGTCTTATATGACTGTACTCGCTGCTCAAGCCGGACAGTGACAACCGTCATATGTTTTCTTTCTCTCCGTAATTAACACACACGAAGACTACCGTTGATCAATCAGAAGTGAGGACATCTACAGTAGGGAAGGAAGGGAAAGTGTCTTCTATTGACCGAAGTTCGCCGTCCTGGACGCAGATCAACATCTCGAAGCACGACTGTTGATGGTACAAATTGAGGACAAGGTACCAGCAGTTCCGGTCCTCTTAAGAAGAAGGAGGGAGGACAAGACGGGCTCCGTATTATATAAATTGGAAATTGAGAATCGTGCTGGGCGTAGGTGACAGAGGAACTGTGGAAGTGCTCGTGTTTGTACGTTGACGAAAATTGGGACAGGAGATCGTAGGCCGTCCGAGGTATGAACTGAATGTGGTGAATGCTTTTGTACGGAGAGCCAAGCAGAGAAGGAGAGGAGACGAAGGGCTGATCCTGATGGTAGAGGGTAGCCTCGCCAGCCATGCATCACATGATTCGGAAGTAGCAAACTGACGTTCATAGGTAGAGGGCGGGAAAATCAGATTGATGATATTGTTGAACCCTAACCTTAAGCCACCTCTCCGGTTCCCTCACACCGCTCCCGTACGCATTGAAGCGTCCCACTCTGAAGCACACTCTTCGGCGTCTAGCTCCTCCAAATATGGCGCGTTTAGAGTAGACTCGACCGCTCTCTTCAAGTTTCCGACTCGCGTCATCTCGTTTGCCAGGCTGCTCGCAGCTGCTTGCTGAGCGGTTGTGCTTCGACGCCAAGGTACGCTTCTCCATACGGCAGTCCTTACTAGCTCAGTATGAGTCTGACTCTGGAGTGCCACAGATTCGTGTCCGCTCTACAAACCAACCAAAGGCCAGCTCCGAGCAATGAGATTCGAGCAAGGTACGTTTACTACGTTCATTGCCTTGTACCTTCTTTTTCTGACCCTCCTGGTCGACAATAGGAGCCCTACAAATCCACTATCCTCCTGATTCTCAGCGCTTCAGTACTTCAGTTGTCACCCCGCGTCCACAATTGCAGGTCCATCGAATCAATCCGACAGCCACGCTGAAGGGAAACTCGGACTCGGCCAAGACTCGACATATGGCAATGGGCTGCCCAGGCATCACACCCGCTTGTCGCCAGAGCTCTGAGTGTCGCAGCTCGCTCATTTGCAGCATTGAAAGTTCCAGGTCGATTGACTTTCAGCGCCGCTCTCATACACTGAGCATATATGCGCTTTCTTTCAACACATTCCTCGGGAACTTGACTGCAGGTACAATTCCTTGCAGAGTCCCGACCATTATAAGCGGTCTCGCAAGCACTTTACCACCAGCCGTTGACGACCCCTTCCCTCCTTTGCTTCAGCATGGACCTGTGGCCGCCCTTCCGGCATGTCCGTGAGGTCGGCCGTTTCTACCAGGAACGGGTGAACCGTGTTCGTCCTCTAGGTGTGTCGCCTATCTCGTCAGAAAGGTTGGTCTGTAGCTGATCGAGTTGACATTGTTCAGGTTCCTATCATACCGGACTCCCGACGTTACCCACAAGCACCAACGTCCCTGTATGCGCCTTCCAGTATCCGTTCAACCAAAGCGCTGTTCGGATAGCATTGCCAACCAGAGCTCGCCTCCAGCCCCCGGCCCCTGAGCTGAGCTGAGCTCGCGCGATTTCTCGCCATCTCTTCAACCAGGGATTAGCGTTACCATTGCCAACTTCATGGTGTTCCTCATCACATGGAGCCTTCCTCGCTCGAGTCAAGATGTGAGTCAGGTCAGGTCCCGCCGCTTCGGCCGATTAGGAAGGTACGCGAGGGCACCCGCAATCTGCTCTCATCAGCTGCAGCGTGTTTGCCTTGAGGCTCCACACGATGGGGTTCGTAGGCCGATAGTTGGGAGATGGATTATGGATATAAGTCTGGACGACGCGCATCATTTTGAGCTTGCCAGCACCTCTTTTTCGATTGTTTGGAGGAGCTCGACGCGTCGCAGTTTCAGATTAAATAAAACGCCATGACTCTGACTTTCTACGATATTCCTTGGTCGACGCCCAACCAGTCTTGGTCGTACAACCTTTGGAAGACGAGGTAGGTATCGTTCTTCTCGTATAATTGATGATGGCTGACGCGATTTATACTCTAGATTTATCCTCAACTACAAAGGAATCCCATACAAAACCGAATGGGTTGAATACCCCGATATCGAGCCGCTCTTCAAGAAGCTCGGCATACCACCCACCGACAGACAAGGCGGAGGCGTCTGGTACACCTGCCCCGCGATCTACGACCCCTCCACAAACACCTACGTCTCCGACTCGCTCCGCATCGCCGAGTACCTCGAGAAAACCTACCCCGACACGCCCAGCGTCTTCCCCCACAACACCGAGGGCCTCCAAGTCGCGTTCACCCAGGCCTGGGAAGCCAACCTCACCGCGCCGTTCATGTTCATCATCCCCGGCGTCTTCAGCAAGCTCAACCCCGTCAGCCAGGTGTACTTCCGCCAAACGCGGGAGATGTGGCTTGGCAGGAAGATCGAGGAGCTCGCGCCCACGGGGGACGCGGCCGCTGCGCTATGGGGCAAGTTCGAGAGCGAGCTGGGCAAGGCGGATGGGTGGCTCGTGAAGGGCGGGGGGAGGTATGTGTTGGGGGATGAGCCGTCGTGGGCGGACTTTTTGGTGGGGAGTTATTTGGTGTGGTTTAAGAGGGTTTTGGGCGAGGATAGTCAGCGGTGGAAGGACGTTGAGGCGTGGCATGGTGGACGGTGGAAGGAGAGGTTGGATAATTTGAAGGAGTATTTGGGTGATGCTTGAGTATGGTATAAGGATGAAGATTGGACGTACCTGAGAATTGGGACGATATCCTCAACTTCAAACGTGCCACCGACAGTGGCGCTATCCTGGGGTCGAAAGGTGGTATCTATGCTGCTGGTACGATTTAACAAAAGATAGACTCGTCAGTTTCTGTTGTATGAGATTTTGCAGTGGGTCTTGCGACGAGTGTTATTGAAGGTGAAATTCGCGCTTTGCCAACCCTAACCTAAGCGCGTTCCCCCGTCAAGCAACCAGCCGACCATTTTCAATTGCAACCACCACCATGATAACGTTCTCCTTGACGCGTCTTTCTCCTTTGAATCCCATTTCGCATAGCGAAAGTTCCCTTGCGACGACAATGACAACTCCGGACTCTCCTGTTAGAAGTCGTACGCGCCAATCTTTCAGTTGAAAATATGTTGACCACGGCTCGCCGACGCCTTGCTCTGCTAGTCATTGGAAATGTGCGAGAGTTTTCGTCATGAGAAGATGAGGTAGGTTCCTCTCGTCCAAAGGCTCTCTTTCCTGGCTGACTATACCTCTATGTGCCTTCTGCAGCCTTCAGTGACGTGTCTATGGCCATCCCAGTCTTGTCTTTCTCGTGAAAGCGCGTTCTCAGGTGGGGTCGATGTGGGTGAGGTGGCACGCATGGCGGAAGTTTTCACCGGTGAAGGTATGTTGAAACCTATTTCGACTGCCCAGTCCGGTATGCTGACTCTTTGTGGTGTGGCTGATAGTGGCGTAGTGAGCCTGGTCGCCTTCTGTACTGCGGGCTTGATACTGATGACCTGGAGAATTTCGTCGTCATTCGACCATTTGAACTCTACTGTCCGGATTGCAGTATGTCATCGCCTTCCTTCACAATCCTCCTCGCAGTCTTGAAACTCCATGACCAAGGCCTCACCTTCCTCATTGAGGGCCTCTCAATCTCTCGTTGTCGGCCTTGGAGCCCCCTTTCCTTGAGGCGCCAAACCCTACCTCAAATTTAGACCAAGTGATCTTTGACGCCTTTATTTATGTTCACTCGTCCTCAGCTTGTGTCAAGGTGGACCATGTAGCGTCCTTTCAGCTGTCTATTTACGGGCTTTATCCCCGCCATATTTTCACTCATCCAAAACGTGACGCCGCCTTTTCAAAAGTGTACGCGTCTCTTTTTCTCTGGACGCAGATATCAAGCCCAGAGTCATCAGGAGTTGAATCGGAAGGTATAATTTTCCTGTTCATTTCGAGTATGAGTCCGGCTTACCACCTCAGAGTCTCGTATCTATTACTTAGTGCCTTTTGTGATGTGAGGCGGGATGTCTGCGCCCCATCTCGTGCAGGTTCGTTTGCGAAGTTCCTTGCCCTCACCCTGTCTTCCTGACGCTAGTCATTATCACAGATGCCCCACTGCCTTTGGTCACTCGCAGTCTTAAGGCTAAAGCCCTGTCATACACGGGAACGTCAAGTTGTCTGGTCAATCAACTTCCTACCCAGAATATATGCCCAGCCGACCTTCAGTGTGTCGCCGCGAGGTACTGCATCGAGGAATCGATCAAGCATATTTTACAGGTACTCTCTGATTCCGAAGATTGAGCTTTTTCCTGCCGGAAAGCGAGGAGCCAACGCCTCTCATGTGAGCTATCTTCTACTCATAAAGCCTCCTGATTGTGATATATTGTCTTCGGCCTCAGACTTGACTGCGGCTGAATTCTACAATACATGCGCCCCAACTCGGTTGTCCCAACTCAATGACCGAGCGCCTCTCATTCAACGCCGCCGGCGACCCTATATCTAATCTGCTAACCATTCAATGGGTGGATATCACAATGTAAGCACCTGATCACTCTTGGACACGAACGAGCCTCACGAAATTCCCCCACAACGTCACAGAGGCTTCTTCTATCACACGGCCTAACGAGAACCTGCTCAGGTCGTTAGTAAGGACCCGCTCATTCGGAAGGTACGGTGGATAAGCTGTAGTTCATTTGCACGAGGAATTGGTAAGCTGACAATGGAAGATAGGATATAAGTTTAGACCCGACTCTCGTCGCTTTGAGCCTGGGCGACCATCAGACTTTTCATACAACCTGCAGAAAACCTCGCAGATTTAGAACTAGGCATTATGACCCTCACCTTCTACGATATCCCTTGGTCGACTCCCAATCAGTCTTGGTCGTTCAACCTCTGGAAAACAAGGTAAGGGTCCATCCTTTCTCATTCAAATTTCTCTTCATTCCTCACGCACCCGCTGCTCTCAGGTTCATCCTCAATTACAAAGGCATACCCTACGAGACCGAATGGGTTGAATACCCCGACATTGAGCCCCTCTGCAAGAAGCTCGGCATAGCGCCGACCACCAAAGCAGACGGCTCGCTGTGGTACACCCTCCCGGCGATTTACGACCCTTCCACCAACACCTACGTCTCTGACTCGCTCCGCATCGCCGAGTACCTGGAGAAGACGTACCCAGACACGCCCAGCGTCTTCCCTCACAACACTGAAGGACTCCAAGTCGCGTTCACCCAGGCGTGGGCGGCCAATTTGACTGCTCCGTTCATGTTCATGCTCCCCGTCGTCTATAGCAAGCTGAACCCAGCTAGCCAGGGGTACTTCCGCCGAACGCGAGAGCTGTGGCTCGGGAAGAAGATCGAGGAGCTCGCGCCTACCGGGGATGAAGCTACTGCGCGCTGGGCGAAGTTCGAGAGCGAGTTAGGCAAAGCTGATGAGTGGCTCGTGAAGAGTGGGGGAAAGTACGCGTTGGGGAATGCGCTGTCGTGGGCGGACTTCTTGGTGGGGAGTTACTTGATTTGGTTTAAGGTTACTTGGGGCGAGGATAGTCAGCGGTGGAAGGATGTTGAGAGTTGGCATGGTGGGAGGTGGAAGGAGAGGCTGGATAATTTGAAGGCGTATCAACATGGTGCTTAGTGCGAACGAGACGATGTCAATTTGTGTTATGAGTATTGCTTGAAGATTATGATGGCTCGCAGGTCCTCTTCGTAGCCTATGTATCAACTGGACCAAATGTGTAGCCCCAGTAGACGTTGCAATCCCTTTCCAGCTCAATTCATATCGATAGTCCCGCTTTGTGAATTTCGTGCTCAGGTACAGACTCTTCGGCTAGCATCAGACCTTACCGCAAAAGGTTTGGCCAGCTTTCGACAGCCAATGGATGGGCTACGTTCTGTTTGGCGTGCTCCAAAACTAAACAAAGATACTGAGCGTTATTTTTCGAAAGTGGGTCTATCGATACTTATGAATTTAGCTGTCATGTCCTATTCTGACGCTATTGCTTTCAGAGCCCCTGAGTCCTTGCAGCGCGTCGCGTCGCGCTCGTGACCTGATCAACACGATCACTTGCCAGACAGTCTTCCTCACCTTCGAGCTCCTGCTGGCCTAATCCTGCTAAATATTACTCGCCTGACAGTTTGCAGAGTCCAAGCATCCTAGACGTAGAACGGCCATATTCGAGCGTCCAACTCATATATGTGGTTTCTGCAAATGCCAAAGCCAGAGCATTCGCATTGAAGTAAGGACAATTCTGGAGGTACTGATTGACGACGACTCCGGAGTCCAAAAGACATAGAGGCTCGTGGAGCTTAATGTCGGCCCAGTCCAGCATGGAAGGTGGTGCGAAGAGGTCATAGGTAGGAAAGAGGGATGTGGTTGCAGGGAGATTGTCAGAGACTCGGAGTCGCCAAGCGCATGTTTGGTCTTGTGTCACGGTGGCTGAGCCTGCTGCGGCTTTTCTCGGCACGTTCAATTCAACGCCTTCGTTGCGTCTTTGCAACGTCTTTGCTCAGTCCTAGTTTCTTAAGTAAAAGTCAGAATCTCCTGTAAAGCTCCAAATTCTGGCACAAATCTGCTCAATTCGAACCTCTAGCAGGGCTCCCACTGCACTCATTGGCAGTCTCTCTGAACGGACACAGTATGATACTAGTTTTGTCGTCAAATACGAACTGGATAACTAAAGTGCTATTGGATGATACCAAGACAACTTTCGACGTAAGTCATTCAAAAAAAACAGAAGCCTCACAACCTAGGGCTGACAGCCTGATACAATGCCGCCAAGGCTGGCGCTAAAGTACGGCGATGTATTATTTCCTTGACCGTCTTTCTCTCCATTTCAACATAAGCTCGCTCTTGACTTTAACTCCACTTATATGATGCAATGTTTTACGAAGGATGTTGCCCAATGCAAAGGATTTTCAAATTAAACATCGCTGATAAAAATACCTCTTCAGCCAATCATTTGGTTTGATTGTAACACGCAGCCCCGACTTTTTCAGCGCTTGGATGTGCATAATATCATCGACCATTTCTGCGTCGTGAAGCCTCTCTCCTACATTTATGATCTTCACTTCGAAAGTTTGGCCTGCCGCCATGTACCGCATCCACCTTTCTTCGATCATTTCAGCGAAGATTGCGGACGCTGTGTGTTCTAGGGTTTCATGATTGATCACCAACTTTTCCAACTGCGGGCAAAGTGCGAAAGTCTGAGTTGACCGATCCCATTCCTGCATGGCGTCACAGAATTGTGATCCAAACTCGGATCTAGCATGCCGGTAACTCTTGGCTGTGAGATCGAGAGTACGAAGGCAGGGAAGCAACTTCAGGCAATCAATTTTCTCCTCGTCCGTGGAAGGGGTAAAGTCAAAATAGAGATGTTCGAGGCAAGACAATGATTTCCGCAAAATACGCTTGAAGAATCTCAATGAGGAGTACGCACTGCACTGATGACCTCTCTTTAGCCAGAGGCTCGTTAATGAAGGCGAAAGAGCGAAGTCAAGTAGTTGCATTGAAGGATGGGGAAAACCGCACTGACACCCTTCTAGTGTCAAATCTTGGATACTCGGCCGCTCCAAAGGGTTTATCAACTCGCGGGCATCAAGTACACCATTCAATGTCACAAAGGCCAGCGAAGGCATAAGAGGCACTAGGCGGCAAATGACGTCCAAGTGGATGTCGAACTCGACCTCCAAATCTGTCACTTGTTGGAATGGGAAATTATGCGCTTGGAGGAAGCCGATGTTTTTCAGGGGAAAACCATGGCCAATATGGGCCAAAATAAGAGACTGTAATGAAGGTGCTGGGCTCCATAATTTCGAAACGACTGACATAATGCCTTCGTCCTCGTACGGTATATTGATGCAGAGGCTTTGAAGCATCAGACCGCCTTGGATTTCTGCCTCGATGCCTTGAAGAGGAGTCTGGCCATAGATGCGCAGGTCAAGGTGTTCGGCGCGCAATACTTCTCGAAAGAAGAGTTGGCAGGCATCATTGATGAGATTGGAAGGGGCAGTCGAGTTTCCATGAATCTCGAGAGACATCACGAGAGGCATGTCACGAGAATTATGAAGGATGCGTGAGAGGAGCCCGATTCCTGGACGCATAACCATTGGCGAGACATAGAGATCGACCTCTGTCCATAGCTCTGGAGAATTGTTGACAACGTCTCTCCATAAGCAGCAGACATGGGAGAGCCGAACGACATCGCCGTCTTCAACCCGGTAGCCTTCGTATGACTTGAGGTCCAGAAAGCCGAATATGTGCCGCCAAACGTCTGGCGGAACATTGTCTATCACCCAGTCAACGGATAATGCTGAGTTCTGAACCATGGCGAAGGTGCGGATTCTGGTTCTTGGCGATTGAAAAGAAACCCAATAGTGTCAAGCATCGAAATGTTCTCGTTATCCGGCCATCGCCGTTGAGGTGAGGCTTTGTCAATTATAAGCACGGTCCGAGGGGAAAAAAATAATCACAATGTCCATCCAAGGATTCGCCTTGTCAGTCGTCTTCTGAGCCCAGTTGTGTAAGCTATAGAGTAGAAAATTCGAGGAGCTTTCGACTCGACAGAGCCTATCCTCGTCCCATGCAAATTCTGACTAATAATAACACCTAGTACCCACCCTGCGCACAGCATGATAGCGTACTTGGTTCTCAAGTTCACGACATTTCAGTTGGAAGAAGGTAAGAGGATAAACTTTCTCACTTCATGTCGAAGCGTTCATCTAATTTTACCGTTTACGATGGTCATCCTCAAGCGCCGAGGCAACATCGATAGCAAGTACTGCTAGTATATTGGTCCTAGCGAGAGATGATAAAACGAAAATAGGGCCATTGACAGAGGATATCTTCGATAGTCGTATTTAACTTTTAGAAGCGATTCGGCGTCTGTTGATCTCCCCGAGTAGCGGCGTACTACTCTACCTCCATCATCGTGATCTTCCTGATTTACGTATACTCGATGGCTTTGGTTGCTTCTAGTGAGTATGGGTGATTCAGGTTGCAGATTTAAATTCAAGTTAGAGTCATGTCGAGGCTCGACGTTTGAGGTTCGGAGCCGGGATGCCGCCGCAAGACTACTTGCTTCAATTTTTCGAGGTGTACTTGAGTACTCGTATGTAGGATGGGTTGATGTCGACATCGATAGAGGGAACATGACTAATGAAAAGGTAGGGAATACGGATCATATTGAGAGCGGGGATGATTCACCTCACGTCAACGTGCATCCACCCCCCAGCAAGCAAGCCAAGCTCCGACTCCTCCCCTCCCAAAGTTCCCATACAAACTCTAACTAAGAATACCCATCCACCCCCAGCACAGCGTACCGCAGCGAGCGCTGACAGTTTCCATTCCTCGTGTCCTAAATGCAGCCACCAGCGCTCTCGTCGACAATTCAGCTCAAGTTATAGACCCAGACCCCGCTTATGTTTTGTTCTCCTCCGACTTGGAGCCGAATTGTATCCGCTCTGTCTGTCTGTCGTAGTCGTAAACTCGGAACACCTGGACTTGGATGGACAGAAATGGATGGACAGGAATGATAAGTTGGATCACTGATAGGTGAGTAAAGAAGTACGTTGCGGGGTAGAATGTAGCGTAAGGCGACCCACCCAGTCCGGCGTAGACTTGACCCAGCAATCGCACCTCGCTCTCGTACACACTTTCGAATCTGGCGAGCTCAGAGGACGAAGCGCTGCCCGTTTATCTCTACAGCCGATGACAAGCAGTGAGAGCCCAGAGGCAAAGCGCAGGCACCCACCCAACGAGGTATCTCCCTCACACGCGTGTTTACTGAGCCTTGCTGCAGACAAAGAGATGACGTGCCCATCAGGGTGTCGAATCTCGATCAATTGATCATTTTGAGCCCAAGCCCCGGAAAGGGAGTGCGAGCCGCGTGTTGACGAGGCGTCCGGATAAGTGGACGAGTCATGTGCACTGCTGCTGCTACTTTTCTTTTGATAACGCTGCTTTGTCTGCTCTGCTTTCCTCCTTCTTCTCCCGTTCGCTACGACTCCTCTCTACTTCACCGCATAGACTTGTTTCGACCCACGACTCTCCTTTGCATTCTCTCTCCAACTGCATCCACGACAACAACCACAACATCCACACCTCTCGGTCTCTCACATTATCATACGACGCAGCACCAAGCAAACCCACCAAGCAGGGCGAGAAGGAGGACAGCACCCCCACCTCGAATGGCGTCCTTCTTCGCCAGCGTATTCGCGTGCTGCTTCCGTCTCCGGGGCGGGCGTCACAGGAACTCTATGGCTGGGACCGCAGCGGATGTCGTGAGTCCTCTCCTCTCCCCGTGTTGGCGTTACATCCGCCCTTTCCCTTTCCATCCTTTGTCGGGGTTACGTCCTGCTGGGAGTTGTGAGCTATACTGACGCACACTTTGTAGGAAACGCCCAACGAGAGGACGCACCTCATCCCGCCCCAGGCTGGGGGTGATGTGGAGGGGTATGGGACGCCGTGAGTGCTTCTTCCTCTTTTTTCACTTCCTTGGCTTCCTCTCATTTTCTTCGTCCTCCCTTTCCTCGTCCCCCCCTTTCCTCCTCCTTCGCTTCCACCTCCTCCGTCACCTGCTGTTCCTGCTCCTTCCGCCTCTTCCTTCCCCGCCCCCTGCTGTTTTGTATCGAGCCCATTCTAACGCACTACACAGCTCCCCAGCAGACGCACTCGCCATAAGCCAACAAAAGCTGAAGGAGCGGCTCACGAGCATTGTTCGCTCGAAAGAGGGGTGGGTGGTCTCGTTTGCTTCTGTATCGTCCATTGCGCATTGTCCTTTGGACGTGTAGCCGACGCTTAGGTTGCTGGCTGGCTTCTCGTTCCTGCTTTCGTCACGCTGCTCCGTTCCGTCCCTCTTATCTCTCGCAAGGACGTCCAAGCCGAGGCTCGCTTGCGTCCTCCCGCCTGTCCCGACCCCGCTTATCTCTCTTCGTGTCGCTGCAAGCAACCCTGACTAACCCTCACCCTCCCCCCTCTGCACACAGGAAAATGGTCAACGTCAACGCCCGCCTGCCGTTCAACCTGCACAACCAAAAGCTCTCCGTGAGCATCGACCCTGCGGCGCAGGCGTACTTTGTGCATCCGCGGGCTTTGTCCCACTCCTTGTCACCGTCAAATGCCCATTCGCACTCGCACTCACAATCCTCTTCGTCACGGTCGCCTTCGACATCGACGTCCCAGCACCCCAGGCCTTTACACTCAAACTCGAACTCGCACACGCTCTCGCCCTCCCCGCTGTCGGCTACCCCACTTCAAGCCGCCCATGCGCATGTTGGGGCTCCGCTGGAGCATCAGCATACGTCGTCCTCCTCTTCCTTGTCTGCCCTCGCTCAGGGGCAGACTCAAGCGGGGCAGGTGCACGCAGGAGAGGAGCTCTCGCGCTCTTCGTCGATGGCGTCGAGGCGGGCTCCTTCGCTGGTGGATGCGGGAGACTCGGCGGAGAGGGAGAGGACGGTGAGAGGGCCGATATTGAATTTGCGCTTGGTCACGAGCACGAGGAGTGGGTCGACACTCTCAAGGACCCCCTCCAGCAGCAGCACCAGCGGCGGTGGGGCTGGGGCCGGAGTTGCTTCGGCTGGAGGAGGGGCGGGTGCTGGAGGTGCTGGTGCTGGGGGAGGCGAAGCGCAGACCCAGGTGTTGGCGAGGGGAAGGACGAAGAAGAAGGCGAGTGATGATACTGAGGTGGGGACTGTCGTAGCTGGGGGTGTTGGTGCTGCACCTGCTGTTGTCGGTGCTGCTCTTGCTGGCGCTTCACCTGCTGTTGTCGGTGCTGCTGCTCCTGGCGCCGCTGCATTCCGAGGTGAAGAAGACATGTCATTGTCAACGCCGCAACAGTCCCAGTTCCTCCCTCGCCACGCTGCCACCAACACCACCACGTCTCTCACCCAGGACAATGCGGGTGCACCCTCGTCCTCAACGTCTTTCTCAGCGTCCACGTCCACGTCCACGTCGTCCTCCTCGAGCTCAGCAAGACCTGTGGACATCCCCGCCCCTCCAGGGCAGCCGAGGGTGTCGGTGTCGGTGCCGCCTGCTCCTCCTGCGACCTCGAGTCCTTCAAGTTCGAGGGGTTCAAACTCGGGTGCGAGGGGAACTAGGGTGCCTGCGCCTGCAGCAGCACCTGTGGTCGTGCCGACGTTCGTGTTGGAGAATACGGCGCCGATTGTTGTCAGCTGGGGGGATTGAGCGTGTCGTTGATGACGTCGACGTTGGGGGTGCATATACGTCTGCGCCTCTAACCCTTGACACAACTTCCTTCCTTCGGCTTCGTCATTCCCTCCCTCCCTGCCCTTTGGTCACTCCCCGCCCTCATCCCTACGCATGCACCCCAATTTGTCTCCAGCTCTACATTGCCGCTGTCTCCAGCAAACCCCACTCCAGCTCATCGTCACCTCCTTCAACATCCCTTCCATCACGTCCTTCGCCTTGGCTGTGACTTAGGCTGAGGCTACTGGTCAGACCGTCCACGCACATCCCAACACCACGCATTCGTCTTCTCCTTTCCTCTTCTCCCCCTAGAGTACACGCCAGCTCATCACATTTCCCTCATCACCACCGACATCCGCCCACACGTCCTATCCCTCATTCTCACCTGCCGCTGCACCTGCCACCGCTGCCGTGGCGGCTGTGGGTAGGTTCACTGCTTAGACCCCTCCTACACACCACATCCGGACCCAATACTCAAAGTCTCGCCGACTCCTCATACGCCTCTCCTCCGCCCCTGTACATGCCAGCTCATCACGGCCTCCTCCTTCTCCTACCATGAACACGGTCACTATCCTAGAGCTAGACTCCCTTCCTCTCCTGTTGTTTCGTCCGCTCTCACTCTATCTCTTATCTCTGGCCCACGTCATTCGTTATCGATCCTCGCTGGCATTTGTTCACTATCATCACTCTTACCTCCCGCTCTACAATCCACTCTCGGACCATGCCTCTCTTCGGCCTCCACGCCGACTCTCACTCAGGGCCTCGTCACCGCAAGGATCTTCCTCCCCCACATAAGCCCTCTACACGCTGCACACTGCCCACGGGCGCGCACACCGACATGGACAAACCCATCGACAACGAACGATCTTATAAGGGCACGGACCCATTCTTTTCTGTCTTTCTCTTTCCTCTTCTCTGCAACGCTACCACACGTCCTTCCTGACCGACCTACTTTGATTTCCGTCTTTTCTCTGTCTGACCTAGGATTAGGATTGTCTTTTTCGACGTCGTTCTTCCATCTTCCATCTTGATCACGTACTCGTCATGTTCCCTTTTCTTGGGACCTACTACATCGCCATCCCCGTCATTGTTTTTGGATCTCTCACTCACACGTTCACTCACGTTCTTGCATCTTTTACCTTTCTTTCTTCCGATCTGTTCAACGCTATTCGCTCTCCTTGGCCAACGTCCAACCTTTCCGTCTTTTTCTGCATTTTATTGTTTCCCTTCTTGATGCCCTGCGCAGAACGCAGGATAACGAACGCCCCACTCACTCACGCATTCGCTTGTTCCTTGCTCTATTTCATTCACGTATTCTTTGTCGTTGTTTCCTTGTCCTTTTCTTCCTCTTTGCTTTTCTGGATTGCGTTCCTCCCCTCAAAAATGTTCTCCCTCATCCTTTCATTTCACCCTCTCATTTCCGTTCTGCCAGTTTTACCACCCAAAAGATATCCTAGTTGGAATACCCTAAGTACTATATCCTATCTGATCGCTACCCCATCTTGTACCTACATACCATCTGCCATCTGATACCGCTCTATTCACCCGGTAAATATCGCCTGTGTTTTGATACACGCTGTGAATTGATTTGTGGTTGATATCTTGTGGGGCAGTCATTTCGTTCTGAGGTCTCGACCTGACGTTGTTTCGTCTGGTTACGCCGGAGCATGGTTCAACGTTCCTTTTGCACAAAGTGAACGGTCTGACTTGGTTGGCATATCTAGTAAGTAGAGGAGATGGGGCAGGGTAAAGGGCTTTCTGCTGATTGAAAATAAGTTGTACATACTCGAGTACATAGAAGATAATAGAACACTGTTCGACACCGCTCTATTCACCTCTGTTTCTGAGTTCGGTGTTCTTGATGTCTTCAAGGCATCGTCAGTTATCCCGCAAAATATCCTTAAAGCAATTACAGGTGGGGAATAGGTTGCGTTCATTGGCTCCCGCCATGAGACGCTTTCGTTTGGAGTAGTTTGACTGAGTTGCTTGGTCAGTTGAACGAATGAAGATAGGTGGACAAGGATCAGCTTGAGTGAGGGATTCTGTGATTGCCAGAGTTAGAGCATATACTTGGACTGACGTTCTCATAGGATCCTGGAAGATGGGGTGAGTTCATGATGTCTCTCGACGAAAACGCACGGTGTTATCTTCGAATTTTAGGTTTGGAACTTCGACCAAGAGCAGGTGGATCTGAGCTCGAAATTTCAGTCTCATTGAGAAGTGGACGCGGAAACGGAATGAGGCGATGATTGCAGAACGTAAAACGTGGATTGGGCATTAACATTGATTGCTGAGCGAACACAAAAGTAACTACGCGAAACGTCGACTTCCTCCCCGAGTCCACTCCTCTCTTGACACGCGGAAAGAACTTGGCAGAATTTACGAAGGAGGCCAAACAGGTGGGCCAGGCTGAGTGTAGGTCGCTGGGACGGGGTAGTAGATGTCGATGAGGATTCCGGGTTCCTGAAGTAGTTTTGTTGAGCAAAGGACCGAGGACGGGAATTGTAAAGAGGACGATACGTACATTTCCAGTGTACACTCCTGGAATGGCGACGAGAGGTCCTGGGGTGCCGGATCCGCCGTTGGTGACTTCGATTTGGGCGCAGCCGATGTAGAATTGGGCTATCAAAGCACATCAGCGTTGAGCTATGGAGGATGACTTAATTTGGGACTGACCTCCGCCGTACGATTGGGCGACGTGCAGCGCGATGGCTTCCATGCGGACTAGAAATTGAATTGACAAAGGATGAGCACTCGAAAACCTGACGAGCAGGAAGTCGGTGAAGGCTTACCGAGGTATTGGCCGCTGGGGAGCTCCGAGGGGATGGTGAAGTTCACTGCAGGAAGGTCTGTCGAGGATGACGATAATCAGCGGACGGGACAAAGGAAGGGGGATGGGAAGACTCACTCTCAGCGGGGAACGTGATGCTCTGTCCGCCATTGGTGACAGCAGAGATCTCAAAGACCTTGAACCAAACAGCCCCGCTCGCACCAGTAAACGTCGTCACATCGCTCGGCGCCTTGGCCATGTACACATTGACGACACCAGGGTGGTAGATCGAGCTTGGGTTGCCGTATGCTTTGAACCCGATGGAGGAACCGGCTTTGACGCTGGCGACAGAGGGTTTGGTCGAGACGGTGGTGTCGTAGCAGGTGAATGCGGCGCTGGTCACGTCTGTTACCTGTGGACAAGTTCGAATTTAAGTTTTGTGAAGAGTGGGAGGGAGAGGAAGGGAGTGGAGGAGACGTACAGGACCAAGACTTTGGAAGTTGTCTGTCTGCCTGACGTATTCCCAGTCTGAGCTGGCCGCACCGTTGATGATGAGGTTGGGGAAGGTGTAGTGAGCGGCGACCTGGCAAGCCAGACCGGAGAGTAATGCGAATACGGCTTGCCTCATTTTGATTTGAAGCGGGTACGTGAATATGGATGGAGCTTGGTCCCGGTCAATGGTGAATTCAGAACGATGCTTTTATCTCTCAGGATGGCCGGTTCCCAGTTCGCATTCATGCACAGAGGATAAGCGCCGAGGATTAATCGAGGCTCTTCCCTAAAGGCAATGTCGTCAAAGCGATGATCACTTGCGCGAAGCCAAAAGCCTTCCTACTCCACCATTTGTGATCCAATCTTGCACAGGAAGATGCGATCCTGCACCGGCTTTCTCCAAGCCGAAAAATAGTCGGTTGTACCTCGTCTCCCTAATGCCTCATGATGTCAAATTTGGGGCGAACGGAGAAGAGAGAAGCTGGGGATTATTCCGTGCCGATTAGACGAACGCCTGGAGGA
>NHYE01005328.1:0-22008 GCA_002938385.1 Gymnopilus dilepis | reverse complement strand
CCTCGTCTCGCAACTCCGTCACTGCTGCGATCGTCTTCCCTCCTCTTCCACCTGCCCCCTTCTATTGACAACAGACTTCGCTATCTCTCTGGCCTCGAGATGATGTAGCCAGTCACAAGTCGCTTCCTTGACCGTCTCTTTTTACCGTCTTAGCATATTCATACAAATCATCTTGCATGAAACGAATCTCTATTACCTGATACATACATAGCTAGTTGGGCTCTATATATAAAGAGCGATGTTCAAATACAGTTGTTGAGTTCGTTGGCGCCAGTTTTGTTGCTACTCCATGCTATGGTCGACTCCTCTGTCTGAGTGAATAGTGGACTGCCTAAATGAAGGCACTCTAGAGTGCGAGCTAGAGGTTTGGAGAGCCATGTGCAGCCGCCTCATTCTTCTGTGTTGCTGTTTTCGCAGCCCGAGAGATTAACGGAGATTTGACGACGTGGTGACTCTTCAGGGAGAGATGCAATGTGGATATGCACACCAGACCCGAAGGAAGGAGGATACCGCCTGTCCCTTGGGTAAGAATAACGAGATTCCCTGGCGGCCTCAAATTAGTATGGCTCGTTATCATTTGACTTGTTGGTGGAAGACTCCTTCAACCAATCGATCTAATTGGTTTCCCAGTCGAGTCTGCTTCTGCTGGAGGGATGCTATAATTCCAGACAAGGTGCGTAGTGCATCCAGCAGTCTAATTGAGGCAATGTCTTCTGCTCTTCTGCGTTCTTCGGCCAGTGGTCCCCCCTCCCAGCTGCAATCACCGCCTTTGTCGCCCATGGTTCTGGTATGAAACTTATTTGCAAAAGGAGGAGTGCTTCCATTATTGGGTTTATGCCTTTTTAGGCCTACAGCAAAATGTCAGATCAAATGGAAAGGAAGGTTTGCTAAAAGTCAGAATCTTACTGGATTCCCCGGGAAGGGTTGACCACATGCGACGATTGAACTGCGGCCTCGGACTATCCCAATAATCTTCTCGTTGTCGTTTCTTGCGTTGGCAAGTATCATCACCCGGGGAATATGGCTCTGACCTTGCCCTCCTCCCCATTGTGGACTTGCGCTCGACGTGGTTTGGTGTAATCGCTAATGCTAGTGAGTCGAGAGGTTCTGACTTCCACCGGGGTACAACGATGTTACGCTGGTTCGTTGTAGGGAGGTTTCCCCGACTTGGTTGGTTTACGAGAATGTTGCTCTGTTCCCGCTCGTCGTTCCGTAGCTCGATGTTCATTTTACCTTCCGTGTTGCTCAACCTAGGCCCTTCTGAGTACGAGGGGCTATCCTCCATCACTGCCACTGGAGCCTCCGGAGGTACCATGTTAGGCATCGCTTTTAGTCCGCTCGGTAGTCTGTAACTAGTTGGTCCGTCTGTGTAAGACCCTTGTTGCTTTGATTGGACCTCTTGCGTGCGCTCCTTCGGCTGTACTTCTCCTGGTAATGCAGCACGAGGCATTTGCTTTTGCTGGCTTATATGTCGTTGCTCTGCTATCACTGGGGCGCCTGTCTCCACCTGACGCAGCTCTTGACGACGATGTCTTGCCTTTTCAATCTTCAATTGTTTCACTTTATCATAAGTGAGCAATGACTGAGCAACTTCATCTATGAGAACTGGTCTCTTCTCTTGGTCAGCTTTGCGAAAGGTCTCAATAAGGACTGTGCAAAGGTTGAAATATGGCCATTTAGTCGCCTTTATTAAATGATTGGCCTCGCGCTAGAACGGACCCAAATGAGCTTGATTGTTTGTAGGGAGATGAAGCGGTGCCTACTAGGTCATGGAACAGAGTTTGCATTTCTGCCTGCAGCTTTCTAGGGTCAGCACACAGATGCCTGGTTTTCATCTCGATTTGATCTAGAACTGCAGCTACAATTCGCTCGGAGGCGGACATGACGACAGGACAATTGCACGCGCAAATTGAAGGGGCAGGAAATTATGTTGTACTGGGTTGCTGTGCGTTAGAACATGTCCCAAATGCGTATCAGGAGTGCAGACGCAGAACCCGCTAGTGCGTTCCCCTCAAATTTGTTTGGTCGTGTCTTTGTTTGTATCGAAGAAGACTGCTATGATGAGGCTTGCAACCAGTGGGTTGGACAGCAAATTGACTGTAAATGTCATTTTCAAATTTAATTTGGAAACTTCGAATATGTGTGTAGTATAACGAGGCCATCGTCTTCATGAGAATATGTCTAAAATCGGGCGAGAAACGTTCTGGAGAAGTTGGGGCTGTCAGCAGTTTCAGAGGTGTTTTGCATATCGTCGTGCCCAACTGAATATACTGCTCAGAAATAGTTCATACAGGTCAGACAAACGATTTGGGCCTCGGACTGCAATTGCGACGGTACTGGTACGAGGCGAGGTGCAGCTTCTCCTTAATCTCCACCTGAGCTTGCATCGACGGGTGAGGCTACTTCCCACGTTGAAACTGAGTTTCAGACCGATCTTGCGAGCGAAGCGCATTCGTGCTTTAGCCTGCACCGTCGTCTAATCTGGTGGCTAGAGCTGGAATTCAAGGGAGAGAACAGCAGCGGCCGATGGATCGCAATTGCCGCCTTGAACGGGAGGGCGCACTTGAGGTTGAGATTGCGCGATAGGCGGCGAAACTCCGCTCTGGGGAAGGCAGTCGACAACGTTCAGCTCGAGCCAGCAGAGACAGGTATAGGCGTGACAATAGCGCAGCACCGCTAGCACCACCCGCCGGACCCACAGCACCAACATCGTTTCCCACAAGAGACAGAGAATTTTTTGTTTACTTCTTCGCCTGGTCTTGTGCACCAAGTCCCCGTCCTCCTTTGCTGATTGCGCCAGGTCTTGGAGTCAAAGTTGTAGTGACTCAAATGATAAGTACGAGACCTAGTGTGATCGACACTGTGGTTGTGCTTGGGATTCAAGTTGTGTATGAGCTGCCAGTAAACTGGATGTGCTCATCGTTGACCTTGATATGAAGCCATGTGCAGAAATGATTGGGCGATCAAAAGTGGGGCAGGTTCCATTGGATTCGGAAGGTTATAAAATATGGAACGTGCGAGACTCGCACCGCGCACGACCGTTGGACTACCTGTCCCAATTGTAGCTCGACTCGTTACCCAAGAGTACCGTTAGACTCCAAGCGCGTCTCTGCATCTCGCCCGTGCACAGACCCATTACTCCTCTCGTCTCTTGGCCTGCCCAAGCTCGCATCTCACATGCTCCAGTTGACCCTGAATCATAACCAGCCCACACCGGCTTTGCACCAGTTCCTGGGCTTCCGAGCTTTGGCAAGCTCAGACTGGAATCTGGAGCGAAGGCTATGGGGAGGGGTAGGCTTAAATCGATTCGGTCGAGCTTGGAGAGCAGTGTTTCGATGTCAGGCCTGAGGATACCGGGGTCGGGTTTCGCTTTGAGGTTACTTTGCAGAGGGTGAGGGAGAGGAAAGGAATGAGGAAGGGAGGTATTCAGGCGAATGCATCTATCTGGCTCTCAAAGAGACGAGATGGTCCTTCAAAGCCTCGACATTGACCTCAAAAGGAATCTCCAAATCCAGCGCTTTCCACGAGAGGAGAGGTGTGAATGATGCTAGAGTTGTCGCTGGGGGGAAAATGATCGGAGGGGGTAGGAATGGAATCCAAAGTAGTTGACCACAAGGTCAGGGAGGAGACACTTAGGGAGCTGGAGATGCTGATATCGAAGGTGCCTGTCCTGCCTCTCCACCCAGGCCGTTATAGGCCCCTTCTAGATCGGGAAATCGCAAAAGGTTGCCTCAGAGCGATGTTATTAACCGATTTTAGTTTGCGAAGAGCTGCTGTTGTTGCTGATGCCACTGAAGTGGGCAAAGCGGGCACAGTTGATCTGGATGGTCCCGAGAGTGTGGGCCACTTAGTTCCTACCACCACCACTTCAGTTCTCCATCACGATCATGGTGATAGGGAGCTTTATGGAACCGCGCGCTCGTCCTCTACCTCTTTCCGACTTACTATTGATCACCGGTCCTATGCTGATGCTCCTATTAGCACTTTCGACCTCAGCTTCCAACTTAAGTTTTGCTCTCACCACAGCCTTTCGCCTCACCGCAGGCGACGTAGAAATGGACTCTCCGAATAGAGAAGCGGGGACAGACGACACAGTTCGGGCTTCCTCGTTTGGTTTCGGGATGTGTTGACGTCAGCGGGTGTGCTCTGTGAGGTTGTCATCTGAGCGTAGCGAAAGTGGCGTTGATGTGAGTTGCGGTTGGGAGGTGGATTACATGGGTTGGGGAGGGTGGATGCGAGGGTTAGACGTAAAGATGGACATGTGTATGGTCGTTGTGTTGGCTTTGGTGGCGCCTTTTCGGAGAGTAGGCGAGCTTGAGGGCCCTGTGCGTAAGATCAAGAGTTATTAGACGTTATTCTCAGACGAAATAGCACTATTTGAAGACCTACGAAGAGTTCTAAAACCCGAACTGAGTGGCACCGGCATGCTTGAGGTGACGTCCTGCTTTTATCTGCTTGAGCTCATCGCCATATGTCGACATTTGCACTTTTTCGAGAGCTTGGCTTGCCTCTCTTCGCCTAGGCCCGCATCTACATGCTGATATTTTCGCAATGATTGCATTTGTGTCCTCATGCGGTTCGCCGTCGTATCATCACGGAAGCAAGTGTAAACATCGATTCATCGTCGCCAGTCATATCCATATTTATTCTGGCGGGGTTGGAGGCACATAACCCGACTTAGATAGAACAGCTGGACTTGATGGCAAGCCACCATGACAGCACGTGTGATATAGAATGGCAGCTTCTTCCGATGAATTGATGATCTCCCTTGAAGAAGCCCATATGACATCTGAGATTCCTGAGCAGGAATTGCGGCCCTGGGTTGGTTACAAGTCAATTTCAAAAGTGTAGTATGGTATAGAAATGCATACCCTGCAGATTTGTCCAAACCGAGTCTTCAGTCGAGCCTCCCCGGCCATTTGAGTGAGAAAGTGACCTATGACGAAGCGACGAAGTGCTCGAGCAGTACCGGCTGAGGGGTGTCGCAGGCCTCTGTATAGGCAGAAATTGGGCGTGGGTACGACGATGGTTTGCTTGAGGGAGAGCGACGGCGAGCATGACGAGCACTGTTCAAGCTCGAGCTCGAGGACATTGTGAGCAGCGAGCAACGTGATTCGGGCGATGTCAAGGTCGAGGAGGACGACAAATACCTCTGTCTCGTATGTCTCAATTATAAGCCAAATAGGTGCATTCTATCGCTCGAGGGTACAAGAATACCTGCTGTATCCTAGCTAGTGACGAGTATGCGCTGTAACTGAGGCATTAAATAAGGGCATCAGGCGTGAACATGCTCACCCAACGTCGAGCGTGAGAGGGAGCCGCAGTTTTTCTGTACCGTGCGATCGTCATAGCATCCCCAAAACGATGGTCCGACGCCGCCCATTCCTATTACTTTGTCCAAGCTCATGTAGGGGTCAGATTCCTGGGATCATTCATATCAGCACGTCCAAGGTTGCTAGATATGCAGCACGAGGCCGTGGTCAATTGCATGAGAAATGCTGTTGATCAATAGACGTATACAGATCGAGAACGCATCACTTGAACAACACGCCCTTACACGTTACGCTTGGAAGACGATGTCGTGCAGCTTGTGGTCTTTCTCTCGAGAGAACGCCAGCAGCCATAGGAAGATTGTAGCGCCTTCTGTCGAGAACTCGGAGCAGCTTTGGGTACATAGACGTAGAGCTGAGGGTAGTGATCCGAAACAGTTGTCCACCGCCTCTGTTGATGTTGCAAAACTGGTCTTCACCTCAAAGAACATGCCATGTGCATTGATTCCTCGCAACGCAGTGTCGTAGGTTGCTCCGGAGTCGCCAGAGAATAACCACGCACCAGCGTTAACTGAGCCACAACAGACTAAAGAACTCAGAAAACGCCTGGACTCGGGACGGAGTCACGTACCTCTGGGCTCAGAAATTTTATACCAGGCCATCATGAGAGATTTAGGTTCCGCTGAGAGCGGTAAACGGCTGAGTGGGCACGGCAGGGGCCGACTTTAGGCAGGGGCGAAGAAGAAAGATCAATAGGCCAAGGCTCGGTTGTGGAGGAATTATTTTCAATAAGGACCAAGGGGATTCTGAGAAAGAAGAAGAGGTTCAGGGTAGAACATGCACACCACTACGGTGTCAGTCCGCGGGGGCGGCAGCGGATACATCAAAGATAAACTCTTCAAAGCGGGAACTCACAGACCTTTGTCACGTTGTCCGCAGCCGCAGACATCTTGAACAGTTCGACATCGTCAGGAAGAACGAAAGAGTGAGAGGGCATGTTGACCAGATGCTGACCGTGTCAATGACCAGATAAGCCGCGTCCCAGTCTCAACTTAGATTGCTTTGTAGCCCGGAGGGTGAGCACCAGCATCTATCGATTCAAGTGCGAGCAAAGACGAGGGAAAGAAAAGGTACAGGGAAAAACAATTGAGAGAACCACGATCGATCTGGAAGGAAGCAGGGAGTATGTTACCGGGGAGGTCACACTCAGGAACGACCGCCCCGTCAGAGCTCAGATCTAGAAGTGCGTCAGGTGCCAGAAATTTTAGGTGTGCTCTCTCGAGTCTCGACATCGTCACAATCTTTCAACGTTAGCCGAGCTTTTCGGGGCCTCAAATAACTATTTACCCTGGCGCGTGGGCCGGTACGTACTTCCTAGATCGGGACCGCGCCGGTAGGTATGAGAAATGCTATAGGTTGCCGTTCAGGGCTTCTTCCATGTACCATCCTACTTCATACATATGCCCCGCTCACTTCACGACCAGATTTAAGGAATTTTCATGATTGACTTAGATGATGGGGCTCTCGAGAGATTCCTGGATGTCTCGCGACCGTGATATTAAATTGTTAACAACTGACTGTCTAAACTGAGTTCCTGAGCAACACACACTGTGAAGTCAGCCCTGATTTGCGACCTAAAATTGCAGCCTAATAAAGGTTGTCAATCACTCAGGAAAAGGCTGGTGATCAACCTACTGTTCAGACCCTTGGTTAGGTTGAAAGCCAACCAAAAATGGCCGCAAAGCAAAATTGGGCGGTTGAACCCTGCGGGCGGGTCATTGGGCGCTGAAACAGTACTATTTCAACGCGTGAAACCATGACACACATGAATAGTAGTCCAAAAAAGTTCCATTATTGCAACATAACATTATAGAACCCACCTCAGATAGCTCAGATAGCTCTCGAATGTTGATACGTACCAATGCCCCACCGCAGGCAGCACCAGCCTCCGTCCTTCTCCACCCCAGAGATCCGGACAAGCGATGGTTAAGCGAATCTGCAAGCAAGATATTAACCCATGAAGTAATAAAAAACACCCACCACTTCGCGACACTGACGGCGATGGACCAGGCAGATGGCTGCTACCTAGAGGCAGATAATATCAGAATTTCGCCATGACAAGATATGTGAGACAACGTACTGTATCAGATATCATCCTGCAATGCAGGGCGAGGGAAGCGACCGAAGGGCACTGCTAGACACGAGAGGAACGGAAGGGGTGCAAAGACTTTCCAGATACTTACAGAGAATGCGAGCCCTCTTCCATGGCAAGAAACTCCGTCAACGAGCTACAACAGTGATAAGCAACACTCGTACTATATATCTGAATGAACGGAGAGGCTTACCAGCTAAGGCGATTGGCTTCTCCATAACTTCATGGCGAGAACTCGCCAGTAGCTCCCACAAGCGAGCAGAGATCGATAGCAACAGCTAATTATTGGAAGGCATAATTGTGAACAGGAGAGAGAGAAGGGAGAATGGGCGTAGTGATGGGAGTTGTTGATTCTTGAACTTCAACTTGAAGCTCCGCACCTTCAAGTTCATCTGTCACGTGTGGCGGAGTTGAAAATTAACTGATTTATTATTTATTATTAATAAATGCCTCAAGGGGTCTTCAGTCAACGGTACGTAGATGATTCGCTTTGGTTGGTGAGGCGGAATGCTAGATGAATCCCGGTGGAAGGTCATTGGAGTTGGCAAGATTAATTTAGAACTTCTCAGATACAAGGCAGCTGCAGAAGCTAATAGTAAAGGACGTCCTTTCCTCGCCTTTTCGAAACCAATACTTTTTTCTGCGATGTGAGTCGTCAAAGATAGTAACACAGACAACCAAGTCTAAGGCTGTTCGTACCACACTTCGCATCCGATGGATGTAGTCCACGTCTATAGCATTTTCCCAATGTGTAGAGGGGTTGGCGGATACTTGCCCAATGGCCGCCATTGCGACAAATCTCTTGAACTAGCATGATGGTCAAGTTCTGATTCCTAGGTCGCCTGCCTTTAATTGGGCTCACCCTTTCGACATCCTCTTTGCCTTCTGGCCAGAAGCCGAGAAACACCTGGACTGAATGCGCCATATATTCTTCGAATCTTCCCTCTTCGTATGCCTGATTGAAGTACATTGCAACATGTTTGGCGAGAGCGGCTGGAGACATAATACAGGATGCAACCATTTTCGTTCAGTGTGTCTTTAGGTGAAGTGGTGGCCTAAGTATCTATCTCGTTCATATGAGCCTCACGGCCAGGTTTGTCCATCCACCTTCCAACCGGATATGAGTTGGCGCTGCCCACGTTGCAATCACGTTTATGGAAGTCCAGATAGAAGAACATCAATGTAAGCTACAGTACTACAAGCTCGAAGCTCCGCAACCCCACTCAAAAGCTTGTCTTGCTTCGTTCCACATCGAAATCTTCGCGCGGAGACAGCTGCGGATTTGAACTTCACAAGCAATGACATGTGTTTATCTCCGCTAGAAGGTTGACTAATTACCTTGGCCAAACGGGTTTGGGATTCTTCACTCTGGCTCTCGCTTTTCACCCAGCTGTTCGTTGACACTAGATTAAGGAGCCATGGTGTACTTGGGTAGTCCATTCTCTTTGGGAACTGAACTGTTGGTAGCACTGTATCTCGTCACGTCTGCCTTGATTGATTGGTCACTTCATCCTCGGAATGACTGACCTAGGTATCGGTGACCACTGCATACAGTGTCCACCGACGGTGGATGTCCATCGAAGTCTTGGACATGATTATTCGAGCGGCAAATCGCGAAGCAAGAACCTAGAGCCTAGCCTATTCTGATCACTGGTCAATCCTGACGCATCGCATGACACTCTGAGCGTGGTTGTTGTCAGACCCCAGTTGGATACCTGAGGTTTGATGGCAGCCGGCTTCTAGTATCCGGATGATCCGCCCACTGATTGCATTTCGGGACTTGTCTTATTTTGATCTTCAGATTATCTAAGTACATATTCCAAGGCAATGATTTCTAGAACTAGTTGAGATCGACCGTATTCCATTTGTGCTACGAAATCAACGAACGATGTGCCCGCCAAGCGTCAGTCAGCTTCGGAGCCTGCTTGCACATTAGCTTAGGCGCTTACTTGACATGGCAGATAAGCGGAGAGCCAACTACGTAATTAGGCAACTGCCGTCAAACTTGCGATTCCAAATAAATTCCATCACACAGGATCTGACCTTCTGATTATTGTGTGGCGCGATCTCTGACAGCTTGTGTTCCTGACCTAGTGCCCTTATGATTGCCCTTGACTGGAGCACTTTGAATCTGGCCCGTGTAGGGACGTGAAGAGATGGCCCTGATATCGTGGTAGGTTGCTGGAGTGAAGGTATTTTCTGTTCACGTCCCGACAAAATTGCTCCATACAACAGGTTCAAATCCTTTTTTGACACCGCACAGTGGTTATACTCAGTCACCGTCGATTGACAAACGAGATGTCAAAAAGGGCTTACAAGGCCCAACAAGACAACACGCACTCAAAGCTAGTTCATGGTTTCTTCCCGAAGTCAAAGGTAAAGCGATATCCTAGGCGCATGATCATTGACCAGAATCCTGTATGCGTACAAAATTTTCCTCGTCATCTATTCCCGACCGCCTTTGAAACTTTGATATCGTTGTCGCGCTGCCGCCTGAATCCTTCGACAATCTGCTTTACCAGAATATGCGCTTGTTCACCAGGGAATCTTTGCATAGTCAAGCTTGGTGAGGAATATGATCCTGAGAAATTTCCGCAACTCAGTCTATTTCTCTCGACGCAGCACACGCAAACAGTTGGAAAGGCAGAGGAAAATCGAGTCTATGTCCCCTGAAAACTCAAATCCCCTTTCTACATCGGAGGCGAAAATACATTCTCTGTCGATATCTGAACTTGTGACTGAATGTCGTTCTGGTGCTTTGGAACCTACATCAGTTCTGACGGTATACACCAAAAAGGCACTTCAGTGTCACAGGGCCACGAATTGTATCGCAGATATAATGTTCGACGACGCTCTAGCCGCCTTATCAAGTGGCAATTCCGCCTCTCTGGAAGAAGATATGACAGAAGCTATCTCGAGACGGGAAGGCAGCCTCTTGGGCGTCCCCGTCAGTATCAAAGGTTCAGATCGATTATTTGTTCTCCTTAACAATAATCAATCCACTTGTTTAGATACCCTTGACGTCCTTGGACATGACTCTACAATCGGATTTTCCAGGAACGTGGGCCTTCCAGCCGAAACTTCGTCTGCCATGGTAAGGTTATTGCAGGATGCTGGTGCATTACTGCACGTAAAAACCACTGTCCCGACGGGTTTGATTTCACTCGAGACGACGTCAGATGTCTTTGGGAGAACCACCAATCCTTATGACAGTCAACGCACCGTCGGCGCATCGACAGGAGGGGGAGCAGCACTCGTCGCTGGCGGTGGAAGCAAAATTGAAATAGGGACCGACATTGCTGGAAGCGTAAGGATTCCAGCACATTTCTGCGGACTCTGGTCTTTGAAAAGCAGCTCAGGCCGTTTTCCAGCATGGGGAAATAAGTCGTCAATGCCCGGCCTGGAGTCAATCCCTCTCGTTGTGTCCCCTTTGGCTAGCAATCTGTGCGATCTACATGAGTTTTGTGAAAGGGTCGTTCGAGCAGATCCTTGGCGTTATGATCACTCGGTAAGTGAGGCTTCCAAGTTTAGTTGTGAAATCAGCTCATTGCAGTTCTGTAGTGTATCCCGCTGCCATGGCGGAGCATCAACCTCCAAGAGAGCGGACGAAAATTGAAGTGGGGCGTGATATGGGATGATGGTGCGTTCTCAAGAACTCGAATAAAGACTTCTGTTGAACGGGATTTCTAGGTGTCATTCCTCCTACGCCCGCCTGCAAGCGCGCTTTATTGGAGACTGTGACGTCCCTCAGGAATCAAGGGCACGAAATATTGGATTTGTAAGTCAGCCTTTCGACTCAGGATCGACAGCATTTTCATGTCGTAGTTCCCCTCCGGAAATATGCGAGGGCCTTCAAATCGGGTATGAGCTACTATTTTCTGACGGCGGTGAGAAATACTTCGGTCTATATCAAGTTTCTCTGATGGTCAGATTGCATAGGCCTCCAAATCACTAACGCGCTGCAAAAGGGAGAAGAGGTCACTCCGGCTGCAAAGGCCATATTGAACGTCTTGAGCCTTCCGCGTCCCATGAAGAAAATTCTGTCGCGTCTGATGCGTTCGAGGGATCCTCTTTCTAGTCAGCTCTATGAAACAATGCATGCCAAGACTTCGCTTCAAGATCGAAAAAACGTAGTGGCAAGAGACGAATACAGGGCTGAATGGCATCGTCGATGGGCGGAACTTGACCTTGACTTTGTTTTGACTGTCCCAATCGCATTTCCGGCATTGAAAAATGACGATTCAGTTAAGGCGACCCTGATGAGCGCTGGATATGCTCTCCTTTTCAGCCTGGTAAGTATTTGGAATACTTGGTCGTTATCATTGACTGAATTGCATTCGCTAGCTGGATTATACGGCAGGCGTTATGCCAGTGACACGCGTCGACAGGCTTTTGGATAAACTTCCTACAGATTTTAATGGCACAGACGAATACAAAAAGCTCTCTGCGGCAGGCAAAGGTGCTTATTCCGTGTATGACGCTAATGAAATGCACGGTCTCCCCGTCGGAGTTCAGGTGGTTGGGAAAAAACTCGAAGAGGAGAAAGTCTTGGAAGGAATGAGGATTATTGAGGTCGCTTTGCGAGAATCACAAACCGTCTCCTAGATATATGACGGTCTATACGCTCCTCAACTGTCTTCGTGAAAATTCGCATTCATACTTAGAACTTGATGGAATGTGAAGCTAGAATATATCCGCGTAGTCAGGTGATAGGCGTTGCCGTCCCCCCCTCCAGCTACCACATGATGCTAGAAGGGTAGTAGCACCTCTCTCTCTGCGATAATAAAGAAGGCGAGTGAGGTCTTCTACTCTATTGTTTGAGCGTGTTGTTGTCTATCGTACACTTTCTCTCTTTTTGATAACTTCAACGTCAGATGGCATGAACTCAATACTTGGAGTCGTTGTAAGTTACAAAGCTTTGTCGATTATCGGGCCAAGAGGATGCCAGTGACCCAGGTATCTCGATCGCCATGGAACAGTGAGCTGCAAATAACGATTACACAACGGTTCGTTCGGTGAGCAGACGTCTGCTGCCTATGGATAATGCTGTCTGTCGATGATCCCGGTGGACAACTTGTCATAAGGACAGGGCTTGCGTACAGGAGATACGAACGTAATAGAGTTTATTCGACTCAGTATATAACGAATCTCGGCTTCCAAGGGGTTGAAAGGGGGACGACGTAGATTACTGGTTGAGGCACCAAGGAAAGTCTGTACGCCCTTGATATTACATGAGCCATCGCGTTAGGTTTGGGAGTAGATAGGAAATCTTCACCTATAGACCGGGACTGTAAGAACTGGGTTTCTACACCAACAGACAAAAGAGCCTAGCGATGGTGAAGGCTCAATATTAATCGATGCCTGAGTGGGTCATTCGAGCTGGATAGATTATAAAGCCCCATACCTGAGTGGAAAACAGGCCTTGACAGGTATTTTCTATGATGTGCATCGGAAGATTTGTATAGAGCCTCAGCCCTAGCTCCTCAGCACAATAACAGCAGCTAGAAGAGGTGCCTAACACTTCATCAGCTACGTAACCCACTATCCAAAAGATCCGGAATGTTCCTTACAGCAACATAGCAAACGACATTGATGACTTATCGCTGAGCCTCTGCAACAATCACAGACCCCAACTTGAGTCTGACGCATCCCTCCTTGGAGGTCCCCCTACGGGAACAATTTCAGGAAAACGACGAAAGCTCTGCAGCAGAAAAAGCGCACATGATTATAGACTTGAAATTTACAAGTTCTGACTGCCATGTGTGAATCTATAATATCTGAGGGCCCGGATAGACGGGGCTGGATGTTCTTTGTCAAGATCAGGACAAACAGAGCAGCTGAACGGACAATGGGAGCTACCTCTTTCAGAGACCAGGTCCTTTTGACATCGTCGGATGGTGAGGGAAGGGAGTTGCCGTACATAGATGCCCAATTCATCTCGAGTTCTCGAGAGTCGAGACAAGCGGCCACACCCGTGCCCGGGCTTTTAATGCTGATGCTGGTCAACTTTCTGTAATTCCGTTACTAGTTGGTAGTTTATGCGCTTCAACTCAATATGACAGCCGGCGTAATCGCGAGAGAGGTTGCGAGTTGTTTAAGCGCCGTAATTGGAGAACATCAACGAAGGCCATAGGGAGATGCACGTTGCCTTGGACACGGGGGTACCTTTGACCTCTCAATCGCTTCCTACGCGGATTTATGAATGAGTCAGGCTCAGTCTTGAGAGTCTTACGAGATTTTCGGCGTTGCGCACCTTGTGTCCAGCTGTAATGAAACGCATAGACTTGGGAGGTGGTGGAATGACAGAAAGACGGCGGGGCCGCGGACGTCCACATATTTTCTGAACCGCACATTAATAATCACACTGTCCGACTGGCTCAGTTCAATGTATAATCTACTACTTTCTCGAAAGCGATCACCTAGTTGCGTCTCCGCGTTGGCACAATTGGCTCGGCGTTTGCTACTGAACGTATCAACACGTTCTTCAAAACCCAGGGTCTTCTAACCAATGACGCCCAATATTGAAAGTCGTCACACTGGTGCGCCTCAAGAAGTTCATGTTTCATTATGGTTTGGTTCCACTCACAGCACAATATATCTATCGCACATGGCTTGGGACCGCAAATATAATGAAGGATAGCTGATTAATATCAGAGAGAACGAGGATGTCGACGGACCGGGACGAATTGCGGAAAACAAACGCGACAGTACGCCAACGGCACGTGCACACTCACGTGAACGCTGGGTACCAATGGCAATACTTGAATACGCGATTTTATTCTGAATCGTGTGATTCTGGTCCTGACTCTTTCTGCCCCTCCCTCTTGACTGCTACATAACATATTCTATGCTCGTCAATCATGGCGATAGATTTTTTCAACCTTCTCTGAGTTCTTCCTGACTTTGACTATAAAAGGGGCTTAACTCCGTCGTGAAGCAATGTACATCGCCTCGGGATTTTCTGCCGACTTTTCTGAACAAGGATCTTGTCGGCGGATTGTATGGTACGCAAGTGTCCCTCCAAGTTTCTTGGGTGAGTTGCGATTTGCCATAAATCTACGTTATAACATTCCACGAAATTGATCTCTTCAAAATTTTGAGGCGCATTTGGTCGAAGGAGTGCCCACTGTCCACAAGGCATTTCCGTTCCACTTGAGGCCAGGTTGGCAACTGCTGCTACTTGCGACACCGGAACATGCTTCAAGCCAACAAGCTGTCGGCTGGTGGCATGAACAGCTTCTCGTCTACCATCGCCGCTCTCTCTGTCAAACGCTGTGTTTTCCCTGTTATTCCGTGACAGGCACTGCTCTCCCCTTGGCCAGCCATAGTATCTGTTGACTGACATTTTGAGACCATAAGCCTGCGTGTCTCGACCCCAGTACTTCCATACAGTCGATCCTTGACACATCAACTCCTTCGATATCTTCTTCAGGTATGCAGCGCGCCATTCACTTTACCTCATGTTCATCCATCCACGCTTCCCAGCTTCACGAAGATCTCTATCCAGTCGCTGCCTGGTCAGTATAGCGTGGACGCTGAGTGAGTTGTTGGAAGTACGTTCGACTGAGTTGAAGCCTAGAAACTCACTGCAATATCGACAGGTTCATTGCACTTCTTTCCTGCTATATCACGCCCCACAAGCCAAGCGTCACGGAAGCCCTACAAGCGTAATTCTGATTCTGATTCCCTCCTGCATTCATTGTCGCTCAGTACCTGTCTTAGTCCAATGGTGATCATTCTGCTCCGCCACGCAAACCTGCCATTGTGAATGTTCTAATTCGCAGCGTACTGAGCCTCAGTTCCACTCCTCTGTTCACAACACCGCTGCATTTCGAGTGTCCCGTCGTGAATCCACCAAGCTTCCAAATCGATTTAAATTCACATATCTATATCCTTGACCGTGTAGACCATCTATAGAGCGCATCCACCTCCAGCCCTTTGCCTCGATCCTCCCTCTATGATATAAGGATTTGGGGTTCCTTAACGTTTGCTTCTGCGTTGTTTTTCTCTCTTTGGGTGTCCAGATTGCGGTATATATTCTCAATGAGTGCGACAGGCTGTGTGAAACCGAGAGTATGACATTTAAGAGTATGCCTCTTCTAACCTGCCAACGTTTCGTGTGTTCCGTCAAGGCTAAATTCGACCAAATCCTCATGGGAAGCCATTGTTTGAGTACGACCCGCACGGAGTATGGGAAAATCTGTAGTCATTCACAGATCTTCCGCCTTGGCGAACGTTAACTCCTGGACCTACTTCCGACCATAGAGTAATGCCGGTCCTTACTGCAATGTATTTCCGCTGATTCAAAGTGAAATCGCTTGAATGGTCATGGGATGAGGCGATCACGTGTAATACAGGAGGGGATCTGGCGTTCTTTACACTTACAGGCAGTCGAAGAAGAGGCTACATGCATCAGAGCCGCAGTCCTTTGGAAAGTCAAAACGCCGTTTCGACCGCACTCATTAACTCAATTGGATCATGGAAGCCCCAGGTCCTCGTGTACCACACTGGTGCGGCTTCCTACTTGTTGTTTACATAATGGCGAATTACAAGCGATTGTCAAGCATTCCAACTATCCAGTAAGCTCCGACTCTAATCATGAGTCGTAGACGATGATCGGCCCTGCTGAAGAGTGCTTAAAGGCCAGCATGCCATTCCAAACATAACAACCACAGCGTGGATCCTCACTCCAGAATCTTTCACTTGCAGCCATGCTTACGTCCGCGAACGTGGAAGACGGAACTGCACCGCGTTCTCCTCTCATTTTAAGGAAGGAAAAAAATGCAAAGGCTCAGGCCAACTTCCGTGCAAGGAGGGCTGCGTATGTCACAGCTCTTGAAAGGACAAGTAATATCATAACCTTGATTGCCGCTGTAAGAAGCTGATCAAATTGTTTGAGTAGTCGAAAAATTAGAGATCATGTTAATCGTTCACCAAGATGAGTGGCGTAAATCTCAGACGGAGATTTTTGAACTGCAGCAAGAGAACGAGCGCCTCCGAAATGCCCAAGGAGGATGGTCTTGGGAGGTGTATGGGCCACGTAATGTTCTGCATGCGTCTCATTGTGATGCTCCAGATTTGGCCCCGCAAGCCCCTTTACTACCTTATCCTCCCTCATCTTCGTTTCCTACATCCGCAGACTCCCTGGTGTGGGTGGAAGATACCGCTGCCGTCCCAATGCAGTTCGACACCAGTGATACCTCTACTGCTGATTTTCGCCGCTGGACTCCTACTTCAGTGGTGTGTGGCAAATCCGCCGAAGCTCAATCTGGGACGTTTCACATTTCTGCTGATAGATCAGACCGAAACACATGTAAACGTTTTCCGAATGATCATTGCGCAATGTCCCTTCTTCCCTCAGCAACCGATTCTGAAGGAGCCTTGCTTTTCCCTCTACCTCTTCAAGAGGGACAACCGGGTGGGACAGCGCTTCAACATTTGGTTCAGAGAACTACTGGTGAAGCATATCCCGAAATCAGTTCCAAGGTCCAATCGATTGTTGACAGGACAACAATAGTCCATTCAATGGACGAAACGAACATCGAACACCAAGCACTTTGCCTGGCGAATAATCAGTCGCCCCTCGAGAAGACTTGGTCGTCGTCTGAAGGAATGTTTCCTCCTGCAGTCTCCCTTTCTACTGTAGATGTCATCAAGGCTCACTGCCTCAAACCTACTGGCAAGTCGTTCTACAAGGGGAAGCGACAACCATCTTAGCCTTGGACGACGAAAGATGAACCCAGATGCCCGCCTTCGGGGAATGAAGATCTTTGTTCTATGACGTGAAGCAGAACCTCTGCAACAAGTTAGTATCGGTTGGTGACGGCGCCGATACTTAAAAGCGTGGTGTCGTAGATTATTTGCAACATTCTCGTGAGCTTTTCCCCGGTAAAGTGGTGACGAGGATTCGATGCTCATGTGCTGATCATAATGGACGGAATTGGCAATGAAAAAGTTTTGCTATATCCTGATGACGCTCACCATGATCATCAATGGGAAGTATATTCACCTCACAGGAATGCGTTGCAGGGTTTCCGGGGAACGCCCAGAAAGCGGCGTGGATGATTTTCATCAGTATGTGTGAGTACGGGACCTGTCTCTAGATCTCCGACCGTGCTATAATCATCTGGCTGGAAGTTTGGGAGCCATGGATGACCTACTTTCTTCGACGCCACATCTTACTCGATCTCGGTGGCCCCTGGCAATTGGCAATTGATCGATAGAAGAATATTTGTGTGCTGTTTGTTAGGCGGCCTGGTAAGCAGGACTTCTCAGCTCGAGTTCCCGACCCCTCTTATTTAGGCCAGCTCTGCCTGCGAACGAAGTCCCTGACCTCTCTCATTGATCGTCCCTCAACTCTATTCAATGGCTAAACTCACGATTGACCTCCACCCACTTCTCAATACGCGCAACAGCTCCAGTTGCGAAGTCCCAATCTCATATCGTTTTCTAGGGGTGCTGGAAGGTTAGTAGAGGTAGCATGGTAAGCGACATCACTTCCATTTATTCACCATCATAGAAAACTAACAATTCATTCTACTTCAAGGCCACTTGAAGAGGACGGACTTCGCCTACCAGCTGCTGAACTATTCCGCTTCATTCGCAGTCGGAATTTATTCATGGAATGCAACTGCGGCCTTCTCAATCCCTCTCTTGGTGTCACATCACCCTGCCGCATATGTTTCAGTCAGACTACTGAGGAAGTCATCGCTACTTGCAGCAATCTGTCCTACGGATGTGGCTTGTTCGGTGTGTCTGTTTCCTATCTACCTTGCTTTCTAGACTTATATGAAACGAAGTCAACATGAGTACAATATGCCAAATGACCACTCGGACGTCTCGCTATCTTCACTTTTCAACGGACGGTATGCTGTCAAATTCAACAACGGACATCGGAAAAACCGCAGAACTGAGCGATGTTAGATTCCCCACCCTCGATGGAGAAACATCTCTTAGCGTTTGATGCAATGATGAACTCCAATTCGACTCTAGTCGAGCCTTACTTCCCCGGCTATCTTGGGAAAATGGCGGTATCTTACAGTCCAAGAGGTTACCAACTTTCTGGCGAATTCATTTTCACATATGACTCATGAGACCTATCTCATGACAAGACGTACGTGCTTAAGATGCTTCCACTTGTCAAGAAACTTTGAATGCTCTTCTCGTTCAGCACATCCATATTTGTCGCGACCTTCAGCACGTTCAAGTAGTTTGTATATACTCAACGCACTGAAAAGCTTCCCAGCTCCTCCGAAGGAGAGAGGGGATCCTGAGCAACTCTTTAGGCTTGTGTCAGCGGTATACGCTCCTCAGCTGTCTGCGAGCATTGATAATTCTCACCACTTCTGAAAGGAGAGGATACACAATTGACGAGATTTCAGGTAGTGACAGATTCCTGTCGAAGTACGTAGAGGAATTCTGCGTCTTTAGCCGTGTAGTTGGGGCTTACCAAGAATTTTTTTGTAACAGTTGTAGATCCCGTGGCGCAGAAGCTCTACTCATTGCAGTGGGTCATCCAGATCGTAATATTTCGCGTGAAAAGAAGTTCACGTAGGACATTCCACGAATTTGAGAGTAGCATATAATTCGTCTAGAATGAACACGCATAGCATTACGACTCCGGGAATGTAACTCTATGATGGGATCCTTCAGGCGCGATTCTTCAATATACAATATATGTCATCTCTTGATGTGAAGAGTCTAGGGGGCTGTCAAATGACTTACACTGACATCGTCGTCAAATAGGAAAATTTTCGCTGAATTGGTAAATTTGTCTGCTCAACTGAACGATGGATGGGCATACGAAGTTCCGAAGGATGGAGTCTGTGTGACGACCCTCCCTCCTTCTTTTTTCGATCCGATTTATTAATCTTTACTCGTCAATTTTGGGCTTGAACCCGTAGAATACGAGCCTGAATGTTGGAGAGTAGAGTCCAGCAGACGTCGTGGCCGTAGGTGCGGGCAAAGGCAGGACGTTCAGATATCTAATCTTGTCACCCTCAATCATCTGGCTGACGTATTTGTGCTCCGTTTGTATTCAGCGATCAAGACGGAGCAAGAAAAGTAGCGGACATCTTTTCTTAAGTCTGCGGTCTTGATCGCACCATTTTTTTCGCGCCCTTCTAGCCAGCTTTGATACACGAATACGAAACGGAATGAAATGCCTCTCACGACTCGGCTGCTTGTTTGGCCACTCAGAGACGAGCAAATTCTGGAACCACAAAGCCCTCTATCAGGAGGATGGTCATATTTTGAATGACTCGAGACCTCGCCTTCCTGGAGAAATTTGGAGAAAGATAATAAGGTATACAATAGGGTTGGAAGGTGCTAACACTGTTGAACCTGGAGATCCCTTCTTGGCGCCCTATATCGACGAGGAGTATCCAGAAATCGATTCAGACCTGTTTGTAGACCGAGCGAATCTCTCGCTGGTCAACTCAAGCTGGAACATAGCGGTATCTGAAGTGACTGCCGAGTACCTTATTATATACTCTGGACGACAATTAGCTCGCCAAGTCGAGACTTTCGAAACCGCTATTCTTGCTCATCACAGTCACCGCGTTTCCAAGCCAAAGAAGAAGAAACAAAACCAGGCTATTCGTATTCGAAGTCGTCAGAGGCTTATGCACGCCAAGCCATTGGGCGAGTGGACAACTCGCATCGACTTCAAGATCATAGGTCCATACAGTGTCAAGGATGTTCTACGTCTCATCCAATGCACCCCAAATCTTCGTATTTACCTCAATAAGAACAGCTCAATTGATAATATTCCTCGAAGACCTTTTCCTACGGAGATCGTTCATGGGCTCATCAAATACAACGCCGCTTCTCTACTCAGGATTGACTGGGCAGGGACTGGCGAATGTCCGAAATATGCAGATCTTGTACGACTGTGCACTGGCCTTCCCCATCTCATGACGCTCCGCTTGATATCCATTCATTCGTATCACCTTCGGGACCTGGTGTCCGCATCTCCTCTGGTATTTCCAGCGCTCAAGCATCTTACGCTGGGGCCCCGTCCCCATTCAAAGACGCACAGAGAGAATTCTCCTTTAAGATGGGACCCGCTGATATATTTCCTTTGCTTGAACCCCAGAGTCCAATTACCTTGCCTGGAATATTTGGATTGTGACATCGTACCGCAGCTATGGAAGCAGTTCTTTAGTTTGCACGGCCACAAGCTCCAGACGCTCCGAACTACGTCTCCGTACGCTCTCAAAGTCCTTCCCGAAATTCTTGAGTATTGCCAAAATCTGAAGACCCTTCTTATCTCTCAAGGAGAGGCTACACCCATGGAGTTTCCAGCATACCACCCCAACGTTGCGAGAATATGTATCTTGCCCAGCAGTGACACTCATGTGAGAGTGCCAGGCGATATATTTACCTGTGGTGCTATGTGGCCTCTGGACAATCTTCTCGTAGGCATAGAGAGGATGGTTGCACCATGTTTGGCTGAGCTCAAGATCTGGAATATGGAGGCATATTGTGCTCGATACGAATACAGGTCATGGCTTCAATGTTGGATGCTACGTTGGAATCTTCACCGAGTGGCGTTTCTAGACAAAAATGGTATTCCTTATGAGAAGATTCATGATCGTGAGTACGAAATACAAACATCAATCGAAAGAACATCTCCTAAAAGGCCATTTCTTTTCCTCAGGCGATGAGGCAATGCTAGACCTCGTAAGATTCTAGAGCCCTTGCGTTAGTGCCGTTCTTGAAGAATTTGCATCGCTAGCTGAAGTTGTCGACAGACTTGCGGCTTTTGACACAGGAATACTACAGTGCTACTTACATTCGCTCAACTACAGTACATGGCGGATTGCGAACCTATGTGGTTCCCGCTACATCAATTCAAAGTTCGGATTCTATATTCTTGCCTTGTAGCCAACTAGTCCTGTATACAAACATGGACGTGATGTTTGATAAAATCAAAAAATGCGAAATACTCGTACAGTGAAACCCATCCCATGAGGACAATCCGTCTTGGAAAACTTCATCTAGTCTGCAGTGAGGAGAAAGTGGGGCTCATTCGAGACAATGTGTCACTCTATGTTGCACACATAAGAGAAATGCAATCGGGGCACTCCTTCCTTCCATCACGTTGCGTTTTTACCATGTCGAGTTTATGAGGAGACCTTGTCTTGTGTTCCGGAGTATCCGTGTCATTGTATTTTTGGACAGACATGCGGGAAAGGCTATGAGTCCGTGATCAGCAGAGGGTGATCCAATTTGGTTTGACGAAACAGTAAACAAAACGGGCCGAAAGTTAGGCACACTTTGGGGTGTAAAGAGAAACGGGGAAGGAGAGAGAATGAGGGAGAAGAAGTGCTAGCATAGAACGAATCACGGTATTAGAAATGGGAAGGAAAGGGGGATATGAAAGTATGCGCAGCAAGAGTATGAGCTGCGACGGCATCGGACACGCATCATTTCGCTGTCCTTAGCAGTGGCAGCGGCCATTTGCTGGCCCCAGTGTGCCACTGATGGGATGTGCAACGATACAATAACGGAACACATGTCACCGGGGTGCAGGAGGACGAGGAGGGAAGACGATCGCAGCAGTGACGGAGTTGCGAGACGAGG
>NHYE01005327.1:0-22000 GCA_002938385.1 Gymnopilus dilepis | reverse complement strand
TCGTGTTGAGGGTACTGCTGAGGATGTTGTTGATGAGGATAGACTTGGGGCTGCTGATGATATGTCTGTAGCTGTGACTGAGTCTGAGGTTGAGGTCGCTCCAGGCCGTCATAGGCCAGTATCGTATCCTCCGACGTCCGACCCGGCAATGGTGTAGCATATCGCTCCATATCACTCTCGCCACCCCTCTCGTCCTCCGACTCCCAGAAGTCATCATGAGCAGTGGCGAACGTAGCATGCGAAGCCTGACTCGGAGCCCTGCTGTACATACTATGCGAAGTGGGTGCCCTCTGGGAATGGGAAGCCTGACTTGGCGACCTCTGTGTATGAGAGCTAACACTAGGTGCTCGGTTGTAGAAAGCTGACGGAGGTGGTTGATGATGAGCTGGAGGCGAAGTCGGTGGGCTCAGCGTGTCAGCATAGTGCTGTTGCTGCTGGTGTTGAGGTGGGTATTGCTGCTGCTGTGGACTCCTCACTTGCATCTCATAAGCAGCAGCTTCCGCCATCTGACTCCCACCACTCCCACTTCCACCATAGGGCGACGGCGGGGGGACAAACAACGAAGAATTCGGCGACTGCGGGGGCGACAGTGGCTGGGGCGGCAATGGCGACGTAGGCATCGGGCCAGCAGGCGGCGGCGGCGGGGCAGCAGTGCTCCTCATCGAACCTGCCCTCGACGCCGCAACACTCGTCCTCCTGCTCGGCGGCGTGCTCGTCACTTCTCCATTAGGGTATCGATATTTCGGTGAGGGCAGGGGCGAAGCAGGAGGGAGATCCGACACAGAATAGTAAGAAGGCTGCGGGGAGACGGACATGAGGTGTCTCTGGTCGGCATTAGGTGGAGAAAGGAGCGTAGGCTGTGGAACCGTCTCCCTGACTTGCGCATATTGCACACCAGGTTCGCGCGGCGGAAGTTCTATCGTTTCTGGTAAGGGAGGGGTATCGAGGTACGTCTGACGTGGCGTCAGGTTGGGGATGGGGCTGTTGGTCATTGCGGGCTCGTAGCTGTTGTGGATGTTGGACATTTCAGAGAAGGAGCGGTTGTGCTGCTCATGGAACATGGGGGCGGCTTCCATGGCACTCGCCATTTGGCGGTTTTTCTTGGACTTGCGGTGGGATATGCCAAGTTGGTCCTTGAGATCGCCCTTGACCCACATTTCTCGGACGATGTCTTTGTCTAGTGGATAATAGACCGATGAGATGTATTTGACGATAAACCTCGGGGCTGTAGGCAAACAAATGAGACCAAAGTGCGAGAATGATCAAGCACGGGACGTACCGAGACAAATAAACGCTGTGAGGACCACCGTCGCCCAGAACAGGATATTGCTAAAGAGGACAGAAACCTCATTCACAAAATCACTGCTGGGGAAGAACGAGTAGATCACAATCCACAGGAGCATCACCAGCGTCGAACCCACGACCACAATCCACGTCACAAAGGTCCAACTAGTCATCACAAAATCAGTCAAGGCCTCCGTACAGAGCGACCAGCAAAGCAACACTCACTAATGCGTATTCAGCCCAACATACGTATTCGCCGAGATGATCGCCGCGACCGCAACAGTGGTGCCAAAATCCGACAGACTCTCAATCGACATGCCGTTCCACGAGATGGGCAGGCCCAGGGTCCAGACGAGGTAAGGGAAGAAGTACACCACGGCAGACTGGTAGAGCCCGTCGGTCATGTACATCCAGAACTTGGTGCGGGTGTATTCGAGCCCGCGGATGCCCCGGACGTAGAGCTGCGGGAAGGCGAGGGCGGCTTTGGCGTTGATGTCTTGATCGAAGGCTGTGAGAGGGGAAGGAGCAAGAGAGGTTGCATGAGTTTTTTTCTTTAGAGGATCGAAAAGGGAGGAAAGGAAGACGAACCTCCGAGGACGATAACAGGAAGAGACGTGAATACAAGGTTGCAGAGTAAGATGAAGGTGTAGTGGTACAGATAAGTCGCGTTGAAACTGTCGAGAGCCATGTCAACATGACTGCCCCCCTCCAACACACTGCCCACTCAAATACTACTCACCTGTTGAAAGGCAGATACCAAAACATAGCAAACGTCCAAATAACATTCTACACACCCGTCCCCGCCTCAGTCACACCTCCAACCTTCGTCAACAGACACACGCACCTTATAAAAGAAATTACTATGCATATCCGCAATGCGCTGATACGACCACCTCCCATGCACGAGCAGCAGCTTCGTCAGGAACCTGAACTGGCCAAAGGCATAGTCGGCAGACATGGCCGCCTGGGAGCCCTCCAGCCCAAAGAGGCCGCACCCGATGTTGGCTTCCTGGATCATGGCGACGTCGTTGGCGCCGTCGCCGATGGAGAGGGTCATGGCGTTGCGGCCTTCCTTGACCTAAAGCACGGAGAAGGGGTCAGCAGGGTTTCAAAGCAAGAAACTGAGGGAGAGAAAAAAAAAGGAGGGGACACATACAAGATTAACAGTCAACGCCTTCTGCGCCGGACTAACCCTACAACACACCACCGTCTCGCACTGCGTCCCCAGGTTCAAAAACAGCGGCTTCAGCTCGGGCGTCAGCGCATGCCTGAGCGTCTCCCCGTCAATCACCACCGCGAAGCTCGCCTGCGCGCCGGGGACGAAGCCCCTCTTGCGCAGATCGAAGGAGGGCGGCCCGAGGACGGAGGCGATCTTGTTCAGGCCGGCTTCGAGCTGCGCGCGCGTCTGTTCGGGGGACGAGGCGGAGAGGATCATGAGGTCCATGGAGGGCTTGAGGAGGTTGCAGGAGTACCCGATCTCGATGGCCGTTTGGAGTTTGTCGCCTGGAAGTAGATTTACAAGTCAGCTCCAGCCCACCATATTGAGTCAGTAGACATAAATGGCACATACCAGTCAAGATCCACAACTTAATCCCCGCCCTGTGCAGCATCTCAATCGCCTCCGGGACGCCCTCCTGCAGCTTATCCTCCAACGCCGTCGCCCCCAAAATCTCCAAACTATGCTCAATCATCGCATTCGCCTTGTCCACCTCCTCCTCCCTATTCTCCACCGCGCTCGTCGCCTGGTCATACACCCTCGACCAGTTCAGGTACTCCTCCTCCTCCAGGTACCGGTACGAGATACACAGCGTCCTCAAGCCGTTGTTCGCGAACATCTCCATGTCTTTCGACGTTTGTTCCTTCAGCACGGGATCGTGGTCCTTCCTAAGCCGCTCGTAAATGACGCTATCCGCGCCCTTGCAATACAGCACGAGCCGCCCATCCGGGGCTCTTACCACCACACTCATCCGCTTCCTTGTGCTATTAAACTCCAACACCTTCAACAGCGTCCACCTCTCCACCTGGCCCATGACCTCAATCTCCAGGGTATCCTTCGTCTTCCCCAGGAACGGGAAGCCCGCGTCTCTTGCGGCGCCCACTAACGCAGCCTCGTCGGGCGACTCGGCCTTGTAGTTGATCACGTACGGGCGCGCCTCGGGCTCCGGCCGGTCGGCGAGCACGCTGTGGCATAAGGCGAGCGCGCGGAAGAACGCGATGAGGTGCGGGCGCTGGGGGGAGGTGGGGCTGGTGAGGTCGTCGGCGAATTTGGGGGAGACGAGGGTCAGCTTGTCGGGCTGCATGTAGCGGTTTTTGAACGCCCTCTCGAGGGTGGTGATCATCTGCTGCTTGAGCATGGCCAGCCGGCCCTCGACCTCCTTCTCGTCCTCCACCTCCCCTTTCCCACTTGAACTCGAATTCCCCTCGCGCTTCGCCGCGCCCTTCTGCGCCTCCGTGATGCCCTCGCCGTACGCCACGCCGCGCACGGAGCACTTCTGGAACTCCATGACGTTCTGCGTGAGCGTGCCCGTCTTGTCGGAGAAGACGTACTCGATCTGGCCGAGGTCGTCCGAGATGTTCCACGTCTTGGGGACGCACGCGGTGTCGTACGGCGCGTAGTACATCTCGATGTCCTGCGAGATGAAGTAGGCCTGGATGGTCTTGACGATCTCGATGGAGATGTAGAGCGAGATGGGGACGATGTTTTGGAAGGCTATGAGGCAGGAGCTATGCGAGAAGAAAGTTTAGTTAGTTCTAGAACACAATGGAGAGAGGGAGAGAGAGGAGAGAGAAAACATACACAAAAGTAATAACAGCATTAACAATATCACTCCCCGTCGGATCCGTGCCCACCTCAAACAGACTCGCACTTGTCCCACTCTTCGCATCCTCCAACCCACTAAAAATCGCCGCAACAAGACACATCAGACTCAGCACCCCAAAATTCACAATCACATTAAAATTCGTCTCCTTCTCAATCTTGCTCCTTTTACTCGGGGTATCCCCGCCATTCAGCATGATCTTGGTGTCCGCCCCAGTAAACACGACGAGGCCAATCACCCACGCCGTGTTGCGGATTGAGCAGCCCCTAAGGAGGAGCTCGTTGATCCCGACCGCTTCCTGCTTTTCCTCCCCGGAGGCGGGGTCGCGGAAGCGCAGCACGCCGTGGTACGCGTAGAGGTTCTGGTGCGGCGGCTCCGAGTCGAGGTAGAAGGACGAGCGCTCGACGTCCTCCTCGGAGGCGATGCTCGAGGTGGCGCGCACGCTCTTGCGCGGCTTGAGGTTCGTCTCGCCGTCGAGGTTCTTGGTTTCGAGGTAGCACATCCCCTCTGGGTCGCTCGTCGAGAGGACGACGATGTCCGCGGGGACCTGGTCGTTGTCCCGAAGGAGCACCACGTCGCCCACCTCGAGCTTCTTCCATAGGGTGCGCTCCCACCTTGCTGAGCCGGCCGTGCGTTTCTTCCAGTCGACGACGCCGAGGGTCGAATGCGAGTGGAGAGATTGTTGGTACTGCGATAAGGAGCCGAATTGGGACCACTCGGTGTGTGCGTTGTTGCCTCCTTTGACCATGGTGGATTGGGAGCCGGACGAGGGCGATTCGGTGAGCGAGGAGGAAGAGAGGTCGGCGAGGGTAGTTGGCGGGTAGCTGTGCGAGTCGACACTCTGGATGTCCTCCAGCCGCCTGCCGCCAGCACCAGGCCTCAAATCCAAACTACTCTGGCTCACATCATGCGTGAGCACACTAGTCGCATCATCCCCCCTGCCCTCCCCATCCTTACTCAACACAATCCTTACACTCTTCCCCGCCTCCCCCGCCTCCCTATCCCTCAGTCTTCTAACCCCCTTCGTGACCTTCCCCGGGGGATTCAAGCCCAGGAGTTTCTCGAACCACGAGCGCGGGTCCGTGGGCTGGTTGACGTTCTTCCACCCGCCGCCGAGCTTGGTGGCGGCGGCGGTGTTGACCTGCTCGTCGAGCACGCCGCGGCGGTAGTCCTCGATGCCGTCTTTGATGGCGGTGACCATGAGGATGAAGGCGAGGGGGAGGACGGAGACGGAGCCTGCTGCGGCGCCGAAGATGGGGAAGACTACAGGCAATGGTGTTAGCGAGACTATAAGGATAAGGCAGGGAGGACGTACGTTGGAGGATGACGAGGGACAGGAAGAATAAGTTGGCGACACTACGAGGACGGTGTGTTGTCAACGACGAGCAGAGCAACAAAGTGCGGGCACCACTCACCGACGGAACTGCTCGTACAAGTTCTTGGGTATGAAAGTGATAATTGTATACTCTACAAACCATTAGAATACCCAAAAGTAAAACAAAGAAAACACTCACTCGTAGTCCTGACTTTATTCCTGACATACCTTGCCTTGGGCTCCCCATCATGATCGACCTCCATCGCCGACAGCGGATGGTTGACATACACATTCCGTCTCGCCCCAGGCACCTTGAGCGTCGACGCACTCGCACTAACACTAGCTCCCACCTCCCCTCCCTGCTGCTGCTGCTGTTGCTGCTGGGCCTTCTTCTCCTGGGAGCTATGATGCCGCCGCTGAAAGAACCTCGCCCGCGAGCGCCTCCTCTCCGCCTTCTGCTCGGTCTTGATGCTCTCCGCAATCGCAGACGCGGCGGTGCGCACCGTGCGCAGCCTTAGCTCCGGGTCGATGCTGTCGTCGTTCTCCTCGTCCGTGTCGGGCTCGTCCGTGCGGTGTCGCTTGAAGAAGGAGGACATGGTGTTTTCTCTGCTCTGCTTTCTCCCTGCTTTCTTCCTTATCCTTATTTCTGTGCCTGTCAATCTAGTAGTCTAGACGCCCTTTTGCGTGTGGGGTGATATTAGTAGGAGCAAGGGCCCAGAAACCCGTTCCAACCGAGAGCCAGCTACGGCAGAGGAAGGTGTGTAAACGAGGGTGGAGGGGAGAGGGTCGTTGTCGCCGTTGAGGTGAGTGCTGGCTTTGCCTGCCTGGCTCGGCGGCGCCCTTTTCGGACTTTGTATGACCCCGGACAGTCCGACACGCCGAGCTTTTCTTAGGTCTTGGGTCGCCTTGCTTGACGACCACCACTTCTGGCTGATGCAGAGAGAAAATAGGTGATAGGGATATTTTAGAAGGTGTACTTGAGCTTGTAGGTAGGCTTTTCGAAAGATACAAGATGAGAGTTGCTGCTCCTCTGTGCGTTGAGAGTGAGTTGACCCAGGATCGGCGACGGACCGGCTTCTCGGCGGTGGATCAAAACAGATTTGATCCTTGCCCTCATCGATCATCCTCCGCAGCGCGCTGCACGAAACGCTTCAACTCTGCTCTGTACCGCTGCTTTCTCCAATTTTTCCGCTCCGGCTTGCTAGTACCCAAACCTGACTGAACATCTCTAATTTCATACCCCTTCTGTTCACCGACACACCATCCATGATCCAACCAACTCGACGCGCTTTCCTGCCTTTTCTTGCCACATACCTCCAAGTCGTACATTGTCCACCCCCGCCGGCAATACATCCCTCAGTTGACGTGCATCGCCCAGTAGCTAAGCCTATACGTCCAATCGACGCACGCGCACGCGTCAACTGTCAGATTTTGCCCAGCGGGAACAATGTACGATCTTCGAGTCGGAGAAGAGGCTGTTACAGTTACACTTATGGGCGTCGACAGCGACATCTCGACGTCCGCTCGAGTATTATAAGAAGTTACAGTAACGACACACTGCACAGACGTCGATGGCACCGATGACGACGGCGACGAGCAGACTGTCGAACTATCACCCATGTAGCCACTAGAAACTACTCATAGAGTCAGTCCTTTTCTTAAACGGATCTATCAACTGTACCACTGCTTTCCTAAGTCTACTCTGCGCTAAAAACACGATTCTCCCCCCCAATCACTCGCAAAAACATACCAAGACTCTCCAAGGACTGCCAAGCCCCCCTAATGCCCCTGCTGGACCCACTGGCACTCGCTTAGTGCTTAGGGACCGCAGGCAGCTAGCACTCTAGCCGACCGTCCCCTCTCCAGAAGCACTCCTGGCTTGCTTCCTGCGGTACTCGACTTCACTCCAGCTATTTTAATTTTCACCTCTACCAATATGTACTCAATCCGATCGGCACCCTTGATCATCAAAACACGTTTCCCATCCTCCCATCCTCCCATCCTCCCGAGTCCGAGTCCGGATTCCATCCCCCACGGCCATCTCTGATCTCTCTCCAGTCTCCACACCGTCTTGCCCATCACTCAAGCATCATCATCAAGCCTCGAGCGTATTTAGACTCAGAGAACGGCGAGGACCCCAGGTATCTGGCTGTCAACCACTGTAGTGGCAAGGGCAAGGCAAGGGCCTTTATTGGAAGACTCGGTGATGTATTTTTGTCTGCGGTGCTTACTGGCTGGGACTCTGCGAGGGATCAAGCACCAATGCATCATGAGCGACCCAGGGACTAGGAGGGACATACAATTATAGCACCGGCTTTGATTGGATTGGATAGGTCGGTGAGTCTTCTCGAAAATCACGTTCTTCACTTCAGATTTGTGGGTGCGTAAGGGCGATTCAGATACCGTTTCGCTCAAGGTCTTTTCTGACGGATTGTTTTTTTGTTATCATAACCTTAGTCTGGATCCGCTTGAAATGCACATTGAGTTTTATTGAGCCTCGCAGCAGCAGTTGGTCCGCAGAATCAAATTCTAAAATTCCTAATAGTCAAACAGCTTCCTCTTTCTATTTATTTTGGCGGTGGATCGGCGCTTGATACACAAGTAACAAGAGAAAAAGTCTGTTTGAAGCAATGTCTCATGTCATTATCAACGATTTGACGAACGGTACTACCGTTCCCGAAATTTAATACAGGACGAAGAAAAATAACTACGGCGTCGCGTTTCGACCAATACAACTTATTCTGACCCCCGCCTTCAAAAACGATCACAACGAACTATTCAAATCGCGCGCCTTGTTGATGATCTCAATGAATTGGTCAGTCATGCAGGGTCGCGAATCGGACTTTGGAATTCCAGCATAAAAGGAGCACGGTCGTCGGTCAGTCTTTTCCCCACATCTCCAATAATGGTGGAAATCACTGACTATCCCCTGGTGGCCTGCGGATACGTAGTCTCGAATGAACACATGAGAGACATATGCTGGGACCCCGCTAGGCCTTACAACCCGCAAATATTGGCATATACGCTAGCTAACTGGGACTGCGAACTCCCTGAGGAAGTGCGCCGCGTAACGCCCAAAATATATAGTATGTCTTCCTCCTTCACTCTCGTGGCACATCTGACCCATTTTTACAGTGCGTCTTTATAAAGTCAAAAATGGGGACTGGAGCGAAGTCGATTTCTTCATCATGACTCGCTTGGTTCGCATCACGAACCTCGAAACGGCTGATGAAGTCTTGAACGAGTCTGAACTCGATCAGAAGAGAAAGAAGAAATTCATAGAGGTCTTTGGCAAGAACATCGACGAACAGCAGATGGAGTATACTTTTCAGCTGTATGAACCCTTGTATGAACCATCTAAGCGTTGAAGTCCTTATTGAGAGGGAACCTTGAAGGGTTATGCATCGGATCTTTCTTTTCGGTTGTTTCCCCCCCGAAAGTACTACCATTTCAATTTCGCCGCCTGCTAGGTTTGTAGTACAAATTTGAATGTTCGTATGTATGAATGCCTCTGATCATGGTACCATGCTTTCTTTCCTGAGGTTTTTGAATAATTTTCATTGCATGATGCCAGCTCATCATTATGAGCGGATGGCCATACTCTACATAGCATCAGCTGACTCTGCATGGGGTGGTTGGTCAATTTTCTTAAAATCCGAGCCACAGACATAGTAAGATAACGAGTCCGAATTTAAATTCAGATATATGGGCGCCTATGCACCGTGACTGCACCCTTCCCTGCAGTGCCTACCAATGTTCCACCACTCCATTGTCATTCAACACTTCTAACCCTCCTCTGGGTCAAGGCGCTGCGATGCCCAGAATCCGTAGTATGCCTACCCCTCCTGTCAATGGCATTACGAGCAGAAGACAGACTATAAATCCTCGGCGCCACCCTCAGCACCTCCTCGCGGAGGGTACAGCCCCAAGTTCCGAGGGCGTACGCTAATGTTTCAGCGCCTTACGGCTTCGCTGGGTCCCAGCATACATCGCGCATGTGCTCGTTTGAGACGACCAAGAGACGACGTATCCGCAGGCTATGAGAGGGAAGTCGGTGATTTGCAGTGGCATTGGTTTTATGCCGCCCTGCGAAGGGAGGTAATCGCTAAAATTAAAATTCTAAGGTCTACTCTATGGCCGCGTGACCGCGTCATTGTTTGAGTCGGAGGCGGAGTTTTATTGTAATTTCTCAGCTGGAGATTCTCGCAACTCGAACGCGTTTCTTCCTCTGCAGATTACACCTATGGCTCCGCCTCTAGCCACCGCAAGCCAGGGCCGCGCTAGCCTCGCCACGATAATGACCAAGCTCGAAGAATATCCCCTCGTAGGCTGCGGATATCATATTCCACTCGAACATATGCGGGACATATACTGGGATCCCGCAGAGCCGTTCGACGCAGGAGTGATGGCGTTTGATTTGGCCTCTTGGGATTGCGCGCTTTCGGAGGAACAGCAGGAGGGGACGCCTAGGATTTACAGTGAGTGTATCTTTGTATAAACGGCCTTATGTGGCATTTAAACTGGAAATGCCTATGTTGCAGTGTGCTTCCGAGATCCCAGAGACAAGGAGCTGCGCAACTACGATAAAGTTCACTTCTTTATTCTTACTCGCCTTGTACGAGTATTCACCGTTCAGATGGCGAAGGACATCAAGGTCGAGAGCGAAGTAGACAGGAAAGGAAAGGATAGATTTATAGAAGTATTTGGGAGGGGTATTGACGAGCGACGGCTTGTCTATGGGATAGTGGAATGGCGAGAGGTGTGAATTTAGCAATATAATTGTTGTACAATTATTTGCTGGTCGAGGCTGCAAAATCCAGCACCGGAGGCAAAGATCAGGTCGGTTAATTTTCAACCGACCCCGAGTCGGTTGGTGGTCGGTTGCGGGTCAGTTCACGTCCGGTTGGCATTTTGACGGCCATCCGATTATATAATGTTGATGTACCAAATCGAGAACACCCTCCTTGTTTTCGAACATCCATTGTGCGATTCCACTTGATGCCGCAAGTTCTTTGTGTCTGTACGGCATGCAGCCAAAAAACCACACACGTTGAGGGCGTTCAATGTCCAGGTCAAATTATTGACTCCACAATACGGCTCAAACACGAGAAGCGAGACCGTTTGGGTAGTGGTCCTCCAGAGCCTATACGGCGAAGTGCTCCTCAGCCACTGAGTCCTGCTGCTCGAACATCAGATATGAAAACAGTACAGAGTTAGTAGATCAAGCACATCTTTGTTGTATGTCTTGTGATAATCGTACTAGATCTCTCCTTTTCATCTACTACTGTTGTGGAGATGGTGGCTCTTCTTGTTGCCTGGCTACACCTTCGCGCCCATCTTAGCCGGTCTGCAGCCAATGCCCTCCTCTGTGGGATCCAGATAATTTTTTCTGTCACTCTGCAGCTCTTGCAAACTGCACTCTACATCTCTGGTGTTCAAGTTGATATTCCTCAAATCGAGATACCTCGAGATGTCCGATCTGCGTGTGTGCTGTGCAAACTTGAGCCTGATCTTGTTCGTACTGTCTGCTGCCCCAAATGCTTCTCCATCTTCCCTCGTCCTGTTCCCTGGCAATGCCAATGGAAAGCATCATCTAGATCACAGTCATGCAAGACTGTACTATGGAAAATGAAGAATATGCAGCAAGGGCCAAAGTGGACTCCACGGTGCATGTTTACTACCCAGTCATTTGATTCCTGGCTCGAGTTCTTCCTTTCACGGAAGGTCATTGAAGATAGCCTTCAAGCAACTTGGACTAGACATAGGACTGCACGGTGCTCGGCTGCATTTGGCAGCGAAATGCATGACGTCCAGGACAGCCCGGCTTGGCAGAGACTCTATGACACCGTTCCATCAGCACATCATTTAATCTTCGCAATCTACGTTGACTGGTTTAATCCTTATACCAATAAAATAGCAGGTGAGAAATAATTGATGTTATTTACTTACTCTGCTTGATGGCTGATCATCCTCTTAGGGAAAAAAGCATCATCAGGGACAATTATGCTGTATTGTCTCAATTTACCTCCACACCTTCGTTATCGACCAGAAAATACTTTTATTGTTGGTATAACCCCTTCTCCTCATGCACCAAATCCAACCACTATCTCCCATCTCCTTGACCCTATCGTGGAGTCATTGGCAAAGTATAATATCAGCTTTTCCGTTCCAACCTTCGGAAATCCGGCTGGAGTTCCAATCACTGTTAAAGCAGTACCTTTGATTGCCGACCTAGAAGCAAATAACAAAGTCTCAGGATTTCTTGCCCATTCTGCGATCATGTACTGCTCCTTTTGTCTGTCAACCCAAGATCAAATCGAGGATCTTAATCTTCAGTCTTTCCAAATCCGGAATGGCCAAACAGTCCGCACTCAAGCAGTAGAATGGCGTAACGCAAATACAAAGACAGATCGTGCAGCCAAGGAGACTTCAACAGGTGTGCGATGGACATCACTTCATAGTCTTCCATACTGGGACCCTGTCAACCACACTGTTCTTGGATTTCTACATAACTGGGTCGAAGGTGTCCTTAAAAATCATCTTCGCACACTTTGGGGCATTGGTCGTGATGAAAAAGATGAGCAAAGGCTCAACGAAGCGAACATCGAAGAGGAATGGACAGATGCAGATGTCTCTGATTCAGCTTCAGAGCTCGAAGAACTTCACCAAGAGGCCGTGGAATATACTGGTCATACCACATTGACACCCACAATCATGCTTCCACCAGACTCGCCCACACCTTCACCAGCCACTCTTGATACTTCTCCTTCAACAACCCCTACTCAAGGCCTTTCACCCGATATGGATGTTGATGATCACAATGATCCTGATTTTATTCCTCCGCTATCACTTGACTCTCCGCCCTTTGATTTCTCTGAACCTCAGCTTCTTTCTATTCGTGACTGTATTCAACATGTTACTCTTCCCACATGGGTACAAAGACCACCCACCAACCTCGGAGATCCTAGCCACGGCAAACTCAAAGCTCATGAATACCTTACTCTTTTCACTGCTATCTTTCCTATCATTATTCCCGAGCTGTGGCATGGTCCCGATACATCCGATACAGATCACGAACACCTCAAATGTTTCCACCATCTGGTTTCAGCTACGAATATCATTGCCTCATTTACGACCTCCTTCAGCAGAGCTGATGACTACACACACAATTATATTGCCTATCGAGCTCTTATTCAGCAGTTATATCCTCATTTCTCCTCAAAGCCAAATCATCATTATGCTATGCATAATGGTGATCTCATGAAACGCTGGGGCCCTCTACCGTGTATAAGTGAATTTTTTGGTGAAAGAGTTAATGGAATGCTACAGGGTACCAATACCAACCAACGACTAAGTAAGTTTTCTCTTTAATACAAAGAAATCTGTTTGATATGGTGTATGATAGGTGATATGGACCTTACTATGCTCCGTCAGCATAGTCGCCGCGCTCGTCTGGAAGCTCTTCTTTATGACGGTACAAAGCCTGGGACTAAAGAGCTGGCTTCCGTTTTGAATCCATCACCTGGCATACATGTGCAGGACCAGTCTTCAGCTGTATCGCCTACTGATGCAGCTGAAATTCTTGCAAGAGCACCTGAACTCGATGAAGAAGAATATTCTGCATTGCTACAATATCTGCAGAATACTGGCCATATCTTTCGTCACTGGAGTGATCTTCCGCACCCTCAAAATGCAGCCATCCTCCCTCCTCGTGCATCAAAGCCTCTTCAAATTCACCGAGGCGAACATACATTCAGTTGTCAGAAGTCACATCAAGGGAACAGCTCAATCTACTTTTATAATCCATTAGTCGACAGCCATGCCACTGGATTTATTGAATCGATCTGGCAAATTCCCCTACAAGGCACATTACGAACCTTCTTTATTGTTCGCCAACATCAGCCACTTTCACCTCAAGAAGAAGAACAAGCTCCATTTATCAATTTTCCAGGCTTTCGGGCAAGGATTCTTGACTCTCAGCTCACCGATGAACTGATTATCATTGAACTTACACACATTCTCACCCATATCACCATTTATAAACGACCACCAGGGACATATGGTATCAATCGGGAAACCATAGTAGTTTGTTCAGCTTTAGATAGGGGCCGAAGACATTCTTGATATATAGTACAACTCAAAAACTACGAATCTACAATTTAGTTACTCCCCAAGCTGTGTTCGCACCTCTGCCTCATCTTGGCGCTCACGAGCTGCCTGGGCCTCCTCTTCCCGCCTGACAAGATTCTGTTGAAGTTGCCACAGCTCATCTACTGTGGGGATGGTATATTCCCGAAGGACTTCATCTCCGTACCTTTCCTTCATTTGATCTCGATTCAAACCCTTCCATTCCACAACATCTTGCCAACGCTTACACAAATTTGCAGGTGGCATACCAATATAGATCCCGTTTTCGATATATCGGGCTTTGTCCTCAATCGAGAAATTGTTCCAGAAGTCGGGTTCGAAGTAGTCAATGAACACCTTCTTCGGGAGTGGCTCACCCTCAAATCGAGAAGGTCGGGCCTCTTCAGGAACAACACGTCGACGAAATTGCCTAGAAGTTACAAAGATCAACAAAACAGGAAATAAATATGAAAAATCAAGTTTACTCACTTTTTGTGCTGACCCCTTCTTCGCTGTTCAATTCGAGTTCGAGGATCAATGACATCATGATAGAATGTGGTATATTTTGTAGAGCGACCCTCGACTTCAGCGATTTCATAGACAAATTCTTTCTCACCACTTGCATTAGTAATTTCAACGCATTCGTCGTCAGAATGCCCCTCTGGTTCCTTCACCGACCAAATAAAGTCAGCGTGGAATGCTTCAGCAACAAATTTATTGTCTCGCTTTCCTGCAAGCTTTGAAAATTTATGGTCACTAAGGTTTACGAAGGAGCAATGGAGAACAAACCTCATTTCTGCGCTTGACAGCATTCTCCCTCTCATGACTGAGCTCCACGGCACCAGGCATCTTTGCCTCCTTCTTTGCAATGCCTTGAAGATATGAAAAGACAAAGTTGCGGTAAAATTTACGCATCAATGCATAGTCCCGGATGACAGTGAGATTGGTGCCAATGTGAGAATAACCATAGGCCCCAGCAATCTGCTCAAAAGTCTTGAGAGCGATGTGCTCGTGAAGAAGATTGTACAATGACTCAGGATCCTTGCTCAAGACATCCGGCGCCCAGCGCAAAAGACCGAAGAAAGCGATGCTCCGAAAAGCCAACAAAAGGAGAGGTTTCGGGATGCGGCGGATGTTGGCAGAGATTTTGCTGGATTCGGAAAGCGTAGACAGAAGACTTTCGAACCGCTCCTCAGCTGCAAGCATGAACTCGCCACTGTTATTGAGACTATCCTGTACAGAGGTTCTGATGTTAGCTTCTGAGGTGAATCGAGCTGCATAAGTGTTCCGATCCTCTGCCGAAACCTGGGGCGGCACTGCGTTCTGATCTGGAAGGCACCAGAGAGCCCGAATGTGTACCTCCAATGCCTCCTGGTCAATGTCAATTGGTGTCTGATCAGCAAGTATATTTGAAGCAAAAATCATTGACGACGGACCTTGGTCTTGCGTGCTGCTGATGGAACATCCTTCCTGGAGATGTGCCAATCACTGGGCCTCCTTTCCGTCGCTCTCATCCTCCTCGCAGTTGTCGGCGCCGTAAGCCCTGTGCTTGGCTGGCCGGGGTCGAGTCTCTGCCTTTGCGCAGGTCGTAAGTCGGTGCCACTATCTGGCGTTGGCTGGGGAGCAATCACAGCACGTGCGCTTGATGGACCAGCCTCCTCCGGCCCGGGACGCGGTGATCGCCTGCGTTTCTGCCCCGCGACAGCACTGGACGACGATAAGGCAGCAAGAGGTCCTGGGGGAGGAGCCATGGGGACATCTTGATTAGAACTCGACATTGTGGGGGGTAAAGATGAAAAGAACGACAATGAGAGGGGTACATCTCAGAAATTGGGCAGACGGGGACATGTGTGAGGCACATGGTCAAGGTTTTCGACTCGTTCGGTTGCGTCAAAGAAATTGTTGAAAGGGATCAAAGAATCACATGACCGCGTAATCAACATGAGGATGGTCATTCATCCTCGAGGCATTCCTCAACCTATTACTTCAACTACATAGTCCTACGCACGCCCACCAAACGCGCACCGCTCGCCAACCGACTCGGGGTCGGTTGAAATTATCCGACCTGAAGTTTGCCTCCGGTGCAGCCTGGGGGCGGAAGAACGTGCGGCTGTGCTAAATTTAGACCCCCCAACTGACCTTCAACTTTGCACTGCCACTGCGCAACCCACTTTGATTCTTCACCTCACTGTCGACTGTCCTGAGATGCGGTATCGACAACTCGACGCGTCTGTCTCGCGTGGTCAACTCGTGACGAAGGCTCTTTATGGATTTGCGCCATACTTCTTCATCCACCAGAAGTTTAGACCAACAGTTTACAACATCCGTCGCCCAGTTAAACTTTCGCCCAACTTTCGCCTTCACAGTGAGTAGGAAAAGAGCTGCGCTCTCTCTGGAACGTTGATGACTTGACCCTCCATAGATGATAATCCTTGCTTTCTGGAGGTCTGAGCCGACTGGACGACTTTCTCCATCTTATGATTATCCGCCCAGTTGACTGCCAACTGGAGAGATCCCTGTGCACTCTTGCTTGTATAACAGAGCATCTCGTGCATGGGCCATAAATGCTCGCCCCGAGGAGTTATACGACAAAATGACTGCACAGACCAATGTGGCGACTCCATCGGTTTTTTCGAGGCTGTCCCCATCATTGTCCACCACACCGACGCGGACCTTATCCCTACTTCAGCCTCTCCGAATCCTTACCCGCTAGCAGGAGTCTGGTAGTTCGCATTTCAACGCGTCAATCACCCTGAACAACTACGAGTGCCTTCACTGCCACCTGCATACCACCCACCCTTGCCATCGCAATTTGTAGTCCGGAATGTTACTCGACACTTCCTCCCTTTGCCCTTGTCTCTCTCGCGTTCAACTGCGCTGTGATTGACGTCAGGGTCCATGCTAGCAGGGCTACGTATAGTTGCGTGGGGTTTCGACTGGTCTGGCCACAACCGCAGATCGCCGCCCCTCCAAATTTAATCTACCAACCAGGTGGCGAGGATCATCTCGAAACACGTTGTTTCCTGTCAGTTGCATCGTGCCTTCCACATCTTCTGTAGCTGACAGCTCCTTCGTCCGTACTTCCACGACGCAGTACCCTCTCTCGAGGCACCAGTTCAGGCGCTCGCCTTCGCCATGTCGACCGATCATGCGATTGTAATCGCGGAACAAAATCAAGTTGATCGCAGGTGCGACAGATGCATGCAGACGAGCCCTAATGTGCGGGCTTGCGCACAAGTACGTTCGCGCTCTGATCTCATCAGGGCGAAGATTGATACCGCCTCTTTTACATAAAGTGCAAGTTCTCTGTGTATTGTTCGAAGAAAGTGAGTCGCGTGTTCATGCGGGGCTCCCGCTGCTTTCTCAATGACTATTCATTCCCTTTCGTCAATTTAGTGCCAAAAGGATGACTGGTGAGTTGTTATATCGTGGATTGGTCTTTTTCTGATACACGTCTCCTCATGCATTGCAGGCCCCAACATAAATCGAGTTGCCGCACAATGGCTGAGTCGGGCCACGGTCTCGACCACAAACTCATCGCGCATCTGTACCAAAATCCAGAATTTTACCATCACCTCAGGCTTGCTGTGCTCCTCAGGCTTAGGTCACTTGGCCGCAATATTCCTCCGGATAGGCCTATCATAGCACGAGTATTTTTCGGTATCGAACCAGAGGACGTCCAAGACTTTTGGAGTATCAGAGCCGGAGTTGATGGTGGTCAGCGGAAACGTTATCCAGTTGGAATATTGCAAGTGCTATCAGTGACCATACCCAAGGGGATCCCTCCCTATATGGCTGATCAGGTGCCGAGACTTGAACAAGTCCGATCCAGTTGGGGCTCTGATGACCCTATTGCGCTCTTGGAACTCGTGTTTTGCAGTGTCAGTGGTCCTCGAGTATATGTGACTGAACGTATGCTATCGATACCTTTACCCTATCATCTAATCGCAGATGTCGAACGTTTCTCCATTCCCATAATATCTGATGATGATGACTCGGAGGAGTACGTCCAGAAACCTGCAACCTGGGAGACTTGCTTGGAGTAAGTTTTCGGAATTGTTTCTGTTTTGCGGACTTATTCTTATTTCATTCCTGTCCTTGGCGAAAGGTTTATGAACATGCACATCCGCGTCGACATTGACAATGAGTATCGACTAAGGAGAAAGATGACACAGGAAGATGAGGAGCTGATTATTTGCGGAATGAGCGATGATTACTGTGATGCTGACCCTGAAAACGTTGGCGAACATGCTCGCGAGGCTTGGAAGCAGAAAATTAAACGTGAAGACATTTACTCTGTAAATCAGGTATGCGTCCTTTTAACAAATGATAATCTTTTTCTTCTAACTCAGGCCTTCAGCTTCAAATGTCCCATGCCAATGAATCATGATATTATCCCCAATATCGAACGGTGAAAACCTTGACACCTGAATTTCTGAGACACTATTTGCACTCATGTCCTCGACACGCTTGTATTCAAATCAATGTAAAATCACGTCGGAATTTACGTGCTTGAGCTTGTAAAGATAAGCCGATTGTGATGACTTTAAGCTGTAAACGCGACGCGCGTCATGTCGCGCAGTCACATGCACAAGTCACGGCATGGGAAGGTACATACGCGTGACCCAAACACATCATTTCGATCCAGGACATTTTGCCCATCCTGCTTGGCTTCTGTCTCTCTCGATTGACGTCTTTGCCCAATTTCTTTCTTTGGAATCCCTTATCTGACATCAGTCCTCTCACGTCTGCACGCTTTTTACTCACTAATGACAAATGCAATCGCCACGTTGGACGCGATGTTGAAACGTAGGGCTTGCAAATTCACCCATGTCGTCGAAAGGGTATATCGCTCTTCGGTGTAGGACCAACATGAAAAGGGCATCAAGTATAGCTTTGTCTTGATAGCTTGAGCATGACTGACGTCCGAAAATGCAAGCCAGCCACAAATAACAAGCCTATTACAGCGCCGTGAGATCCGTAGTGACTTCCTTAGTCAAATACCACTGAAATTCTTACTTAAAGATCCCAGGACTTTTTCGGTATCGGGGAGTGCCACCTCACTTCCCACTCTGCCTACCTCTCAAGTCTTACGACCCAGGGCAACCCTGTTATTCTAATCGGTCAAAACAACAGTATTTAACTTCATGACGGACGATCTATCTGTTTCGGCTGCAATTGAAAATAAATCAGCTCAGCGCACATGCTACAAATGCCTCCAACGAAGTCCAGACGTTCGTGCTTGTGCTCGGGTGCGCCTGGAATCTCAACTTTTCAACAGACCGACAAACTCATTCTATCTATTAAAGTGCAAATCCGTGATGTATTGCTCCAAGAAAGTGCTCCACCACTCCTTCCAAACTCTGACTAGAAACGTATTAATTCCTTCGTAGTGCCAGAAAGACGATTGGTGGGTCTTCATCTCCTTGACCAAGCAACTTCTATTTTGCTTAAGCTTATACGATGCTCCATTGCGAAGGCCGCAACATAAACTGCAATGCGACATTTCTGCCGAAATGGATCTCGCCTGGGAGAGCAAGCTTCTCGGGCATTTCTATAAAGACGAGGGTCTATGTCATTATCTGGGCCTAGCCGTGCTGAACAAATTTCGATCATTAGGACGCGACCTTTCTCCTGCAAAACCCTTGATTGCCCGAGTATTTATGGGCTTTGAGCCAACAAATATTGAGGATTTCATACGTCTGCGGACTCGGTCAGTCGTTACTGACCGAGGTCGTCTTCCTATTGGAATGTTCCAACTACTGTCAATCTCGGTGCCCAAGAAGGATCACATTCCTCCACGTTTCCGTCAGAACATGGCCAAATTCGATAATTCACGACGAATCCTTGATGAAGGCGGTGTCTCTCATATTCCTCTCGCCTTCCTGGAATTCGTCGGCTGCAATATAAGGCAAGGTCAGACGGCGTTCAGCATCTCGATAGCGACACTTCCTTTGCCCTATGAGGGAACCCCCAACGATCTTGATTTCGTGGAAATTCCTGTGATGTCCGATGATGGTGAGGATCTCAGGAAGCCTGCGAGCGCAGAGGCTTGCTTGGAGTAAGCTTGTCTACCATCGTATACCAGATCGACATTTGATGACTGACTATCAAAGACTGGTTAACATGCACATTCGGCTGGATAAACAAAATCAATACCGACTTAGGAGGAGGATGACGGCGGCCGATGTGGAGATGTTTTCCGCAGCAATGTCTGGCGCTCATTCAACCTCTCGGCTCGGTGAGGATGCTTTCAATGCTTGGCGAGAGAAGGTCGCTCGCGAAGATATATATTCTACGGGTCAAAGTAAGTGACGCTCCTGTAAATGCCCTGCCCCATTTGATTGACATTGTCTCGCTGCGTCAGCTGGAAGACTCGAACTTTGAATTTCTCTCAACTTCGCTACAGATGTAACCCATTAGTCCTGAATGTTGAGCCTCCACCTTAAGAATCATGATGTACAAGTCGAAACTTGAATGCAACTTGACTAGGTTGAACATCTGCATGACCATGATCTTAGTCAGGACGCACTCAACACTTACCACGAAAAGGTCTCCCAAAGACATGTTCCGCAGATCTGGTATGACCGATCCTTGCAATACATTATCATTCACGTCTATCTGACCAACGTTCATAAGCCTTGATGTGCCAGGCCAGCAGCTGAAGTGCTACTCAAATGATATGCTACCGGAATTAAGCAGGAAAATGTCATGAAATGTCAACTGAAACCGCAGGATGCCCCGCTCCTTTCTCTCCAAGCTCCCACCAAGAACATCTCTCCCGTGAGATCCCTCCTCAGTCCTTTGACACGCCTGCTGATACCATCTGCTTAGGGCCATGTTTGTTGGCGTAGGCGCTCAGCGCCCATGGATTGCCAGTGCGAGTCGGGCAATACAACCCGACCTTGGTTCGGCCTTAAGGAGAACTCCGTGGCGCAGTCGTCCAGACCTAGCCTCAAATTTAATTCGATGACTGGCTCTGTCCAATATTTGAAGTCGGTGTCCGTCAGCCGTTAACGAGAAATCCGTCTAGGAAACGGCGCTCTGTCTCCGTTCAGTTGAAAGGCTTCATGTAAGTAGCTTCTCAGTTGCATTTAATTTTCACGAGCCGGCAAAGGATCTCCACTTTTCATTTGACTACTCAGACAAAATTTCATTAGAAAAATTGAATCGAAATCACTGCTAGGGCGCAAAAGAGAATTTCAATCTTTCGAGAGTCTCATCGTTAGCAAGCACCTGTTCATTCTGAGCTTTAAGGTCAGCGTCGAGGACTCGAGGTGAAGCGCCCAAACGAATAACATCTTCGTCCGGGTCAGGCAAAGTGCCATGTCTTCGGCATATTCAACTTGCCTGTCATTCAACAACCGCGATAAGCCTCGAGGCCAGTCGCCCACCGGAGTCGTCTGTTTGTTACTGTTAACTGGAATGAGGAATATAAAATGTCTACTTACAGTCCAACTTCTGGCATCACCCAAGAATTAGAACCTCATAGGTGACCAACAGTGCCAACAAACACGCGCCAACCTCGAACTCTTCAGAAATGTTCTTCAGCTTTATCTCACTTGCTATCGTCCAGCTGCTCGCGCTCTCGGTGAAGCAGTGCGTCGCAGACACGTCGCTGAAATCCTTGCCATACAACTTCACCCTCGCTGCGCTCAATACCACATTGCCGAATGCCAACAGCACCGGAGTCCCCTTGGTCTTGGCGATAGACAGTACGTCTTTATTGCATACCACCTAATATTCCTCAAGCCGATCATTTTATATAGGCGTCAATATTGGGGAGGGTATTGCAAATTATGCAACCTCTGTAAGTCACAAAATGATGGTCGTAGTATATGCAGGTGACGGCTCACAACTACTGCAAGACCTTCTTTTCATTTTCCGTTAACGATTTCCCGACCCTTGGATTGGTTAACGGAAATTTGAAGGCTGCCTCCACTGCCAGGACGGGACTCTTGTTTCCAAATGCGACTGATCCCACAAGCGGTGGAAAGTTGGAATGGTTGGTCCAATCAATCAACCCTCCACCAATTGCCAGAGTCTTCTCTGCAGTCGAGGTGCCTGCCCACAAGCATCTGGTCCTTGCCGTCCATGGTAACCACGACCTCTGGTCCTTGTGTCCTTTCGACGATTTCGAGACAAAAATAGTCTTCGATGTGGCGACTGTTGCGAAAAATCCTCCCTCCTCTCTGCAGTTCAATCCGGCCAAGTGTTTCGGTGTCGTGATAAATATTGTACCGGTCTGAAACTGTGAGTATCCAGTTGGTATTCTGGTCAAACAAAGCGATCTGATGGAACTTCTATATCAAGTCCACGCCAAGTGTCCCTAGAGGACCGTTGTGATTGTTCGCCGATTCCACATGAGTCAGATCATACCTGAGATGGACTGTAGTTTTTTGTAAATATCTGTGACGGTCTCGTCGCACCCCTCCTGCTTACTCAAAAGTATTTA
>NHYE01005326.1:0-21987 GCA_002938385.1 Gymnopilus dilepis | reverse complement strand
GCTACTTCGCTCGCGACGTCCTTCTTGCCGCCACCGCGTGGACTTGCGCTACCTTCATTGATCCCTACTTCCAGTCCGCTGCCGCAAAGCAGCTTCTTACGCCGATTGGTGCGGAAGTAGCTCGCTGGGCTGCTTGGGGTGTCTAGTGAGTAATCAATTCTTTGCTACAGATGCGTTATATTCATCACTTTGTCTATAGCTGGTGGTTCCAAGGCCTCATCTTCACTGGTATCTGGGTTATCGGTCATGAGTGTGGTCACGGAGCTTTCTCCGACCACAAAATTGTTAACGACATTCTCGGTTTCGTGAGTCGTCATTGAGACAACGAAATCATCGGACATTCACTGATGGCTTCTCGCAAGGTCACTCACACCTTCCTCTGGACTCCCTACTTCTCCTGGAGGATCTCTCATCACCGTCACCACTCTAACCATGCTTCTATGGAACGCGACGAAGTTTATGTGCCTAAGACCCGCGAGGACCTTGGCATTCCCGAGAAGCCGAACGATGAAATTGACTGGGACGAGATTTTCGGCGACACTCCCATCTACACTCTCTACATGCTCATCCGCCAGCAGGTCCTCGCTTTCCCTGCCTACCTTCGTATGTTCCTTCCGGTCTTCACGAATCGACTTATGTGCTAACGAAATCCCAGTCTTCAACGTCTCTGGCCAGAAGACTTACCCCAAGTGGACTAACCACTTCGATCGTGCGTCCTCTTATCATGTGTCGGCGTTCGGCTAATTCTAACGTGCTTTTCCTTACAGCCAACTCCATCCTCTTCACCAAGGAGCAGCGCAATGTCGTCATCCTGTCCAACATCGGTATTGCCTTCATGGTCTGGGGTGTCACCTACGCTTCTTCCCTCTGGAGTGCCGCCGACGTTATCAAGTACTATGGCATCCCCTGGCTCGCGGTCTCTCACTGGTGTAAGCGGAACAGACTCCTTCGGAACAAACGTTTGAGCTCACGATGTTGTGCTAGTCATCATGATCACCTACCTCCACCACACCGATCCCCTCCTCCCCCACTATCGCGGCAAGGAATGGAACTTCCAGCGTGGTGCTGCCGCCACGATTGATCGTGATGTTCTTGGCTGGCAAGGACGCTTCTTCCTCCACGATGTCGCTCACTACCATGTTATCCACCACGTGAGTTTCCTGCAGATCTGAAAATGATTACCTGCTTAACGGTTCTGCTTAACACATGACAGTTCTTCCCGAAGATGCCTTTCTGTGAGATTAATTTGCCTTTTTCCCGCGCATCCGCTCTTTGAGAACGCGGATCGAGAGCATCGTACTGACCCGCCTCTGTTTTTGATCCGCAGACCACGGCCCTGAGGCTACCAAATACTTGAAGGCCTTCATCGGCGACCACTACGCCTCCTCGACCACCAACTGCTTCAAGGCTCTCTGGCAAAGCTACAACAAGTGCCAGTTCGTTGAGAATGACGGTACGCTTTTTTTAGCTCATCTGATGGAACGGCGCTGATATCTCTTTTCGGCGCCGGCAGGTGACGTCCTCTTCTACCGCGACAAGAAGGGTCAGGCTATCCGCCGCCCTGCCGACCCATACTACAAGAAGAAGTCGACCAAGGTTGAGTAAAGCGCTCGCTGGATTTGGCTATAGAATATAGTGTCTTTTGGGCCTCACTCATAATACGAGTCGAGAATGATAGTGTCGGTTGTAGAATATAATTAGACTTTGTGATCAATCATGATTTTGTCATTTACGTTTCACAGTGCGAAAGATGATCGTTGAGGCTCAAATGACTTTGAGGCACATGTCCCTTCGAACGTTCTACAGTCTAAAACTTTTTAATCCTTATTGAATGCCAAAAAGCGTAGTTATACATACATGGTAAGGGAGTCTGAACTTTCCCTAGCTTCCGCGATCTGCAGGATCAAAGACGAGGAAGACCCCTGATACTCCGACGGGTATCGGATTATAGCCACAGCCGGTCAATCAAGCCTCTCATCCGAAAGTTTATTAGATAGTGGGTTAGCTCCGTGTACGCCGTTGGCGATTTGTCAATAACATCGACGTCAATTATTCAGGGTCGATGGTCCGTCACGTTACAGTCCTAAGCGCCCTCAATCGTGCTACTGTGGGCGAAGACCATTGATCATAGGCTTGGTAAATGAATACCGTCGAATCTATTGAAAGAGAGTCTAAGAGGGTAATAATACGCCCACTGTGTATCGTTACTCGGTACTCGGTGAAGGGGCAAGATTGACAACTTGAGTTCTGGCTATAGACTGTTTGCCAAGAGTGCTTCAAAATAATCTAGGGCTTGAACGGCCTCAAAGATCACAAGGTGCAGTCGGTATGGCATCATCTTATCAGATAAGCTAGCCCCTCGCAGGCTCATCTGGATCATCTATCCACTGGCCAAATGAATATTAATAGTGAGTCTTTCCACACATGATGAGCTGAGTAACCTTGGATCGGCGAGCCTCCAACGGTGATTACTCTGGACCAACGACCCAGAGAAAGGCTGAAGGCAATACAATGCATACTCAAGCCTACATACGTCTAGAAAATCTCATTTAGAACGCTTCAGGCCCCGCAGCGACTGTCTCTAGAGCTACTCGGTAACGGGGAAATTCTTGACGTTGGCAGGCGGTACTGGAGTAGATAGCAAGAGCGCTCCTTGAGCGTGAATTTCGGAATGCTCGTGATTTGGGAGTCATGACATGTTAGATCGGAAAATCTCCAACTCGTCAATTGTGTATGATAAGGGCAATAACTTTACCCTCTGCGCTACGGGACTTTAACAATCATGCTGTGCAAAAGGTTCAGCTGTCTCCGGTGTCGACATCGTTAATATACATTCACTTTGGAAGACTTTTTCGCTTTTAAAATCTATGAAACTAGTCTTTTCTTTAGACCACTATGGGCATCGTTCCGCAATCCAAAGGATTCCCTAGGCCTTCCAACGTTAGTCGCTGCCGAGAAAGAAATTCCAAAGCTTCATGGGATAAAAGGATACCGTGCATACGAAGCTTATGCGCACATCAAGGCCAGTTCCAGGTCGATGTGGCTGAAGGGGTAGTTGGAACTTGGCCCATTCTTGGTTCATGGTCATTATTGGGGTAATCTAAATATACGAGTCAAAGACCACGCGAACGACGAACATTCAACAAGGGAAGACGCAGTTAATCATACGTTGTAATTTGTGCGACACGGCGAGGCCAAGCAGTGGGCCAGGCCCACAATTGCAAGTTACAAGAGTCGAGGCATAAATAATAGAACGTCTAGTTGGTACAGTAGCTGCACTTGACCTTCCCCTCCTTCCTATACCTTCTTTGCATTCTATCAACACTGGACGCTCATTAACACAACTTCTCTCAGTACAACACCTCTGGAGGTAAATTAACACGACTCAGGTTTACGAACTCGGGTACTCATTTGATGTCATAGGTCGTTGCTATTTTTTCGAACTGTCAGTCGACGGAAGACAGCGTAGCACCTTGGATTAGACACGAACAGATGGACCAACACCCATTTCTTGGCTCTGATTCAGGAGAATATTTGCTCTATATTATCGAGCATTTGACGCGTCCCTTGATTGAGAAAGAGAATCTAACAACGATCTACGTCATCAAGTCGGTTCTACTTGCAGCACTTTTTCAGTTCATGGAAGATAACGCAAGACCTGTGACAATGACGCTCTCGTCAACATCCACGCCTCCGAGGCCTATACTTTCTGCGTGCATCGCGGCTGGGCTTCCTTGGACTCGGTGGATGAAACATCTGGGTGGCCAAGGTTTCCGCCTCACAATTGACGAAGATAATAATTTATCGTTCACATCCCTGGAAGCTGAGTCCGATTTACCTTCTAGCTCTCCGTCAAAGACTGCATCAACACGCCATCGTCTGCCGTCGACCATATTTCGCCATTCCGGGCCTGTACCGAAACGCATTGACGAAGGAAAATTTGCTACTTCTGACACGATTGGACCGCACTCGTCTCCTCGAACCCTGGCTCAGCATCTCCTGAGTGTAGATGAAGACAAGGATGCTGCCGAGATTTTTGCCTTAATTTCCCGATCGTCAGCTATGGCGCTGCCGCCCACCCCTACAGGCGATGCTTATCCTTTGGACAGGTCAAAGTCGATGTCCATACCCCGGTTCAGTCTGGCAGCTAGACCTCCACTTTTATCACCGCAAATTACTGGCAGCTCAAGACCCTATTCGCCATTTTCTAGTTCGTCTCTCTCATCCGATGGATATAGTTCTGCAACCGCATTTTCCTTTTCTATTCCGAATGATCTCCTGGGGTCTCCGCCTGATATCATGACCTCTCTTGCGAACGCGACTGGTTCTTCGACAACTGAGAACAAGGGAACCAAGATATATCTATACCATGGTGGATCTAGCACTGTTCTTACAGGTGGTGTAATGCTTGGATAGTCTGACACGGGAATCCCAATGAAAATTTGGTATCCCGAGACCGGTACACCACTTGCAGACCTCCATAGATCGCATTAATAGGCTCGATTCAGAGCAAAATTCTGATATTTTATTTCCCCTTGCCTGCATTCATGCATTATCCAGCCATCAATAACCCAACAATTACGTTCCCAAGATGACCGATCGATGTTGCATCGCAGTACTTGAGAGACCCGAATCAGCTCGAAACGACCATGAATGCATAGATGTTGGGACAGGGGGTATAAGAAGTAAATTTCTAGAAAAGCTGGCGTCCGGAAACACATGAGAGATTACCAAATATCAGGCAACTTCCTTTGCGTCCTCCTGACTTCTCCCATAGAGCTTGTTTGGCTCAGCTCCCGTCGACAATCGTTGTTGCGTGAGGCGCTGGCGGAGCACAAGGCCTCCTTGGACAAGGAGGAAAATAACTATCTGGCCAACGGCAATGCCCACAATGTATGCTGCAAGTTTCGCCCCTTCTTTCCGAGGATTAAGGAAAGAATACGCTTTGAGGACAGGAGTGATGAAAAGCTGAGAAGTTTAGGAGGAATAGATCACGTACTGTAGATGTCTTGAGTGGCGTGGGTGATATAGGCGATGCCTAAATAACACCCAAGGATGATGATTGTGATAAAAAGATTCAACCAAGGCATCGATGGCACATTAGTGAATAGAATCTCGAAAAGTGCGAAAATCGAATTCAACGCGTGCTTCGAGATGTTGGACCATGCTATGTGAGTACGATCAACAAACCGACTACTTGATAATCGGACCTTGAGCTTACTTGAGTATGTGGAAGCAAAGGTAGACGGGCCTGAAAGAAGAACCCAGAAGACGACAGTGACAAGAATGGCTATAGGTGATTGTCAGAGCTTTGTGCTGGCGTTCAAAATTGAATATGGCTCACGGTAAGTTATCACGGACGTCAGCAATAAGACGTGCAAGTACAGCAGGAATCGGGGCCATTGTTGAAGTGGGTAGGTCTTATGTTCATTCTGCGCATAAAAGAACGTCTGAACACCTGAAGCCCAAAAATACGCGCAAATCCCGATGTAGCTGAGGTTTGTGAAGTACGAAAAGAATCTGCGAACCAAACTCGAATCAGTTCCGGAAAAACGCGTCCAACATGGGCTATCATACGACTGAACACCCAACTCCTTGACACCTTCCCAAATTAGAAGAAAGACCAGCACAACAAGCGTGTAAAGCGCGACAGCGAGACGGATGCCAGCGAGGGCTTTCGGGGGAAAGAGATAGGATGTTACGAGTTTGAACTCCCGGTCAAATTCTGCGCTGGCCATCGGAGAAGATGATGGAGAGGAAGCAACCTGGCATTGGTCCGAGCGTTGTCCATGAAATTGAATGCTCGTGGCAGGAAGGTCAGCGGCGGTGCCTGAGGCAATAATATAGAAATTACGTTGCCCCCTTTTTGAACGTCACACACTCGAGAATCGGTCACGTCTCGATTCACTGGTGCACCAATGGAACTGAAGGTGCAGGGTGATGATGAACATGCTTTGCGATATACAGAAAAACTTCGTCAAATGGTCGCTTCAAAGATACAAGGGCAGCGAAAAGCAAAGAAGACCTTTGGAAATACAAGAAGCCCGCCCTCCTGACACTCGTGAATTTAATTCTAGTCAGACCGACCCTTTATGTCAAGCAACTGGACTAAATGCAGCACCAGAGTCGGTTTGACGTTGACACGGGCATTGCGAAGCGCCACCGTCTCAGCTTCATGCACTCCCATCCGAATTGCTGTTTATTTCAACCGCCAGACCGCTTGGCGGAGACGTCTTGTGACACATTCACTAGCGCAGTGCGGCACAGAGGGCAAGACGAAGCAAGATGGCGAGCAAAGCCCAAGACTAGATCTTGAGAACGTGCAACACGACGGTATGAAGGCGCCACGTTTTTGAACACGGGGGTGGATCAAATTTTAGGGCGATCACGAAACAAGCATGGCGAATGAAGATCATAAGGACCGAGGACTGCCACATCTGGAATTTGGTACCCAACAGACCGATAACGGCTGGAATGAAGCGCATTCGTCTTCGAGCAACTAGTGTCGATATTTCAGTACACAGAAGCAATCGGCGAATTCTCCTCCACTTACAGGCCAAACGAGTGGAGTCAGAGTTTGCGGATGTCAGAGGGTAGTGATGACTGTCGTGGCCGACAGACTAAGCTCCTGGAAGCTGCGATGCGGAACAATGCTGATTGCTGGACTTTGCTGGAATTGCGGGATACAATCTCCTACGATAGGAACATATGATGGTCAGTGGCAAAGTTCGGAAGTCTGAAGCGGAACAAGGAGCCCGCCATGCTGTACGATGCGATCAAACGAGTACTTATAGTAGACCGGTCCCGACGCAGGGATCAGGATCAAAGAAGAACATACCAGCTGAGCCGGAATTTAGACTTCCAGGCTCCAGTGCATGATATCACTTGCGTTTTGGGTCTGGTGATCCGGAGGTTCAATTCCGTTCCGAGGAGATCCTGGGTTCGCACATGAAGGGGAATCCTACAGTGAAATCCTGGAATATGGATAAGCGAGAGTGTCAGGTATCCTCGTCGTTGTACTGGATAAAGGTTCGCGCCAGAGTGGTGAGTGTATTGCAGATTACATGATTACTCGCCATAGTAGTTGTCTATGCAGGCGAGGGAGATACTAAATGTCTCTAGGTATAATTTTAAAATCTTTGTATCAGTAAGAAACAATGCCAAGAGGCTGAACGACACTGTGACGTACCTATACTTTTAATCCATGACCATTAGCATCGTTTACTTCGCCTTCGCCTTGGGAGCCCTTCCCCTCTGAGCCGCCGTCAGGTCCTTCTTCCGTAGCCTGATACTGGTCGGGGTGATCTCCACCAGCTCATCATCGCCCATGTACGCCATAGCCTCCTCAAGGCCCATAATTTTCGGGCTGGCGAGCACGATCTTCTCGTCCGCACCGGCGGCGCGGATGTTGGTCAGCTGCTTCTTGACGGTCGGGTTGAGATAGAGCTCGGAGGACTTGGAGGATTCACCGATGACCATGCCTGGGTATACTGCAAGAAGGGATTACCATCAGAAGAAAGGAGGGGGCAGGAGCACGAACCTTGAGTTTGAGGGTGGATGAAGAAAACTCCACGGGCTTGAAGAGGCGCCATGGCATATCCAGAAGATTCACCAGAAACCATAGAGATGAGGGCGCCGTTCCGCCCAGTGTCGATGGCACCCTTGAATGGTTCATAGCCTTTGAAGATGTGGTTGATGGTCCTGTTTAGCAAGATGGTTCAGCGAGATTCAAGAACAGGAATAAGAGACGCTCTCACCCTTGACCATGAGTATCATTACCAAACTCTCCGGCCATGTAGCCAATAAGACCTCGAGCAGGAACATCCATCACAATCCTGACCCACCCTTCCTCAGGGTCCCCAGCTTCATAGCTCCTCATCTCGCCCTTCCGCATCGTCAACTTCTGCACAACACCGCCCGCATACTCCTCCCGCACGACGACCGTGCACTCCTCAATCGGCTCAAGGAACGCACCACCCACTTTGCCCTCAGGGTTCTTCTCCGGGTCAGGGATCATGACCGCCTTCGGTGGGCCAACGGAGAGCTCGAAGCCCTCTCTGCGGAGCGTTTCGAGCAGGACGCCGAGGTGGAGGACACCACGGCCACGCAGCTCGAGAGACTCGGAGGTGGGTCCTGGAAGGACGGTCAGGGCAACGTTGGTTTCTGCTTCTTTGTAGATACGGTCACGGATGACTTGAGAAGTCAGCTTAGTGCCTTCGCGTCCAGCCAGAGGAGAATCGTTCGCGTAGACGTGGATAGAGATTGTTGGAGGATCAATGGGAGTTGTCTGCGAATATAATCAGGGTGTGCATGTGGCAGGGCAGCAGGAAAGCACATACTGGAAGAGCCTGAGGGCCTTCGGGTCCCCAACCATCAGGATGAACGAGGGTTACATTTACACCTCCTCCGCCGCCAGTACCGCTGTTCGAGCATTTGATACCAGCGATACTGACGATTTCTCCGGCGCCGGCGACGTCCTTTTCTACCCTCTCCAAGCCCCTTCGTCCGAAGATTTTCTTGACCTTTCCGTCACCGACTTTGACACCCTCAGAGTTGAGAGCAGTCAACGTGTCACCGATCCTCAGAACACCAGACTGGATGCGGCCGAGGTAGAGGACGCCAACGTAAGGGTCTGATTCAATCTGCACCGTGAGCATGGAAAAAGGGCCGGAACGCGTGAGGTGGACTGGAGGCGGGACGTGCGACATGATTAGCTCGAAGAGAGGTGTCATTGACTTCGACGTTGTCGTTGCTACTGGGTTGAGCCCTTCTGAAGCGGTCAGCAGTTGCGGAGGTGTTTCCTGTGCCCAACCCTGCTTGGCAGAAGCATAGAGGAGGGGATAGTCGGCCTGCTCGTCTGTAGCTCCTAGTGTCGCGAAGAGGTCAAAAAGGTCGCTTTCAACCTGTTGAGGCCGGGAGGTCGGTCTGTCTGCCTTGTTGAGAACAACCAGCGGCCTAGAAAGGAGGTATTTAGCAAATGTTACTGCATGAGGTCGAGAAGAGCGCACCTTAAACCGCGACTGAGAGCCTTAGACAGGACGAAACGCGTCTGAGTCATTGGGCCTTCCGTAGCATCGACAACAAGTGCCACGCCATCGACCATGCTCATGATACGCTCCACTTCTCCCCCAAAGTCGGCGTGACCAGGGGTATCGACAATGTTGATAAGGTTGCCATTGTATTCGACGCTGGTGCACTTGGACAGGATGGTGATACCGCGTTCTCGCTCCAGGTCATTCGAGTCCATGACACGGGTGACGAAGCCGTCCTCAATCTGGCTGTCCGCAGTCATATGGCCTCCAAGAGAAGATGCACCGGTGTTCGAGGTTGGGGTATACAACAGCTGCTCAGTCGGAGAAAGCTGTTTGATAGTACCAGACTGTCGTAGAAGCTGGTCAACGAGGGTCGTCTTGCCATGGTCAACTAGGGAAGAAAGTTAGTGAACGAGTTCTTGGTTTCGGATGGCAACCAGGACAAGGGTATTGACCAAAAATTCTGGTCACCCACCATGGGCGATAATAGCAATATTTCGTATCCTTTCGGTTGGGAAGAGGCCTTCGCTGTCAAGCTCTTTGTTCAACACTTCCGCCTGCAGCCGGCGAGTCGTCAAAGAAAATGGGCGAGAAAAGTGGCCGCTACGCCCTGTAGAAACAGAGGCCCGACATGGTTTTCTCCGAGTGAAAACACGAAGTGGAGAGAACATCCTCTTGGTCGTGGCCCAAGGTGTGGACGCCGCCAAATTTTTGGGAGGTTCCAAATTGGGAAGTCGACCGGCATCTCCGAGCCGAGGCACCCGAATGTGAGGGGAAGCTATACCAAAGCTACCGACGCAGTAACAAGTTCGGTGGCACAATATTGGGAGGAATTGTACTTTAAGCTTTACGTTTTGCACAATTCAACAACTACTAGGTAATTGGGCCCTCCTGATTTCTGAAAAATCCGTTAAGCAAAATAGATAAACTGACCAGAAACGACGGTACATTTTCGCGTCAAGAGCAATCAACCCCAACCTCAGCTTCAGCCTATCAGGAGACCAGGGGGTACCTTAGAGCTAAGATAAAGCAGCGGTACAGGGGTGGTCAAAATTGGGGTGAACTCTCTTTCACGGTCTTGGGAATCATACATGCACAGACTTAACTTGCATCGACCCATGGAAGATATCATTTACGTTCATAGAGAAAAGAACCAGCAAGGGCGCCACACCCCACTCTAAGCTACCGTATACACTACAGATTTTTAGCGACTCGTTGTTCGGTCAAGAGTCTTTACATTTGCGTGTCGAGACGCGACACTCCGGACTCTGGTTTCCACACCCTTAGAGCGTACCACTGGCAGAGAGCTCGCATATGCAGCATCTCATGCTCAATTGCTTTTTGGTTGATTCAAAACAAATAAGAATGGCAGGCAGAAAGAACGTGTGTGCGGCAGGCTGTCGCTTGTTAACAGAGTTTCGAATAGGGGCTCGCCGCGTCTTGTCAGACCTGCACGTGATCAAGTCGGCGCTTACTGAAACTCGAGGATACAAGTTACTGGTCATTGTACTTCGTTGACAAATTGGACTACGTGATATGCATTTAATTGGACATTGTTCGTATGGAGAAAGTCTTATGAAGCGAGCTAAATTCGACACGAGCAAGCCTCAGTCGGTCTGGACCCTGTAATCGAGTCTTTCTACGACATGTCTTCAAGCAGCAACGATCTGGAAGGGAGGACTGATGTCTCCGGAGTCGCCGTAGACTATAGAAGTGAGTAGTAAGTGACATGTACAGCAAATCAAACGCAAAGATGACTGACGGGTAATGGTATGTGTACCGGGCGTCACAGACTCGGGAACGACGATAGAAACGTTTCCAGCGAGGAGATCAATCGGTTTGACGAGAGTGCCATCTAATGTGAATTTGAGTGTTTGCTAGCAGACCATCGAGTAGGAGGATCTTACATCCGCTCAAGAATACAGAACCAAGGTTAGAGATATGCTTAGGAGCGTCGGACGTGTCCCTATTAAAAAGGAGGCTCGTTTCAGAAGGTTATTCAACGGATAATTGATGCATGCTTACCAGGTTACAAGCTCCGTCTTGCCAATAGTCCAGACAGTGCTTGCATTGGGAGAGATGATCCTCGGGTCGAAGATGTCCAAGGGGGCTGCAAATGATGTCTGAGCCATCATCAAAGTGGCAAGGACAGAGGCGACGGAAAGTTTGAAGTTCATGATCATGTCGAGTTGAGGATCGAAGGTAAACGTTAAACACTGAAGGATGTCGTAAGAGTGCAGAGCTGGCTGAAGAAAGACATACTGAGTGGGTCTCTTTTTATACCCTTGGAACACTGTCTTGAGAATATTCCTAGAACGAGCACGGCAGGTAAGCCCCGACTCGCCTCATCGAAGCTTCGTGATGAGAAGTGGTTTCAACAATCGAAGTCGCGCTTAGCAAGTCCTGCCAGGCTGTGCCAGAGCTTCTAATGGCACAGGAATACAAATCGCCTCAGTATGAACGGTAATGGCTCGCCGTTCTGTGACTACTATTATGTAGTATAGACGTGTCTGGAATTCTATACAGTCGATCTCCCCGCATCAGACGCGTACTCGAGAAGGCCCCAGATGACGGACCTACAACTCCAAGGGCACTGCACATCACGAGATTAGAACGGAAATGAGTGGACTGAATTTTTGAACATCCGTACATGAAGGGATTCAGCAGACAGCCTACGTTCTCGGCGAGATTACTACCAATTCGTCGGATAAATGGCGCCTTAGGATGTTAGAGAATTAGTCGTGATTCAAGTCCAACATGACAGTGCATGGGGACTCGCGGACATGCTCATCCGAATGTACACACTGTTCTGCATAAGCGTTGTCATTACTGTTAACTAGAGCGTTCGAGATGGTGAGTGGTCACCGGTCACCGCTGGCCGATACACTGCCAAGCAGAAGACGCGAAGCCAGATTTTCCGTCTCTAAGATAATCATGAGAAAAGAATAATGGTGCACCAATATGCGGCGTATACTACATACTCAACACAGGCAGTATATGAGACAATACGACATTAATGAAATTTAAGAAAGCACTAGACTATTTGCCCATCTATTCACGCATTTCAGCGAGGAGGCCTGCTGGTCAGTCGGCTCAGCTTGACGAATCACTTGCGGAAGGTTGTACAACATTCGCGTCATACTGTGGTGGCGGTTCGGAGCTGTCTTCATTGGCAGACGCCGGCAGAACTTGAAGTCCATGTCGGGCCAGGGCCTCCATCTGCGACAGCTGTGCTCGGAGACCGTCGATCTCATTGAGGAGACTTTGGTGATCCACGCCCGCGTTCTGTGAGACAGAACAAGGCGGCGATGTAGGGTAGTCAGCGAGTTTCGTAGGTGGCAGTATTCCGGTTTCACTGGATGGCAGTGCTGGTGCTTTGATTTCCCTTGCATGACTTGCGTCGAAAGGTGTTATCACGAAAGGACTAACGACAGAATTTGACCCGGTATGGGTGTGAGAGGCCGCCTCTGGGGTTCCGAAAGGTCTTACCACCCTGGTGTTCTGACAGCGCTGCGTCCTTTTATTCCACTTCCTCTTACAGAGTCTGATGCACAACATGGCTAGCATGACCGTGAAAACGCCCACTACAGCTCCAACGCTAGCTGGTACTGCGGAAGAAGAAGTCGTGCGAAGCGAGGAAGAAGTGGGGTTTGGGGTGCTCTGCGTGCTTTGCGCATTGGTGAAGGTAATAAAGTTGTTTGCGCTGGTGTTGGTCGCGGTGGTTCTTGTTGATTCTGAAATCCTCGCAACAGATAAAAGTGTAGTATTTGACGACGTTAGCGAATCAGGCGAAGGAGATCCTGTAGATGAGGCAGGTATTGTTGATAGGCTATTAGCCGCTGTACGTGATGGTGCTGGACTAAAATGTCGTTACCACACAAATCAAAGCACATCAGAAAAGCAGAACTCACCTCTCAAAAGCCCTTTCTCTCAAATCGAAGGAAATAAGGGTTGCTCTTGAACTTGCTGGTAGGTGGCCGGGCTTGCTGATACTCAGGGCTCTTGCAGACGCAGCTAATGGCGCGAAATATCCTGGAGCACAGATCAAGTGAGTAGCCAGAAGCTTTGCGCACAACATCGTTTGGCAGAGGGAGGCACAACAGGACTGATGGAAAAGAGAGAATGACATGGGAAGCCGACAAGATGAATTAGAAACGACATTGAACACGGCGGAGAGAATAGAGTGAGGAGGTCGCAGCTCTCCACGGTCTAGGGTAGTTACCGGACAGTTCGCCAATCGTCAACTCGACGTATAGACGGCGAGGACTATGTCCACCACCGACGAGGTTCAAGCTGAAAATGTGGCCGAAAGGAGATATGTTGGGGGCAGCTCGAGGATCAAACTTCAAAATTTTCATAGTCATAGTTGAGGACGCCTGCGTCGTACAATGTGTCGTTCACACTGAGGCAGCTTCAATGGGTCGTGACTCGTCAGAAGGTTTTGACAAGAGAGAGATTGCTAGAAACTCTAGAGCCACCAGCCCACAAACGACTTCAGGCTTCAGCCAAGCGGCGACATAGCAGTTCCGACTGTGTCAAATTAGGACGGACATTGATACAACCCGATTCTGTTGAGCACTTTGGGTCGACGTGATTTTCCTGTCAAATAGAGCGCTGTGGGTTGCATACCGCCAGAAAACAATCATAAAAATGGCATACCGTCTGAGTAATGTTCGCAGTACTTGAAGGGTTCAAGAGTATGTAGAAACGCTGACGCGTAGATGGGCGGTGACCGTGGTGTGCAAAGCGTGGTCGGCCAAGTCGGGGATGACGGAACACTTAGGGTCACGTCAAAATCTTATCTAATCTCTCGGAGAACAGCGTATTATATAATTCGCCTGCCAACAAGATCGCGGATTTTTTGTCACGTCGCTACTCGACATCCAGCTCGTTATCCAGCTTCAACCAGAGATTCCTCTTCAAGAAATATGACGCTAATGGACACCCTCTCGAAAACGACGCTTCGAGCTCGAGGCTCGTCACTCGTGGCCCGAGCTTTCAAGGATGTTCATTTGCCACGGCAAAAATGATACCATCAGGAATCGCAACATCTAGTTCGGTTCGCGTCCGTTATTCGAAAGCCAAACGAATAATGAAAACGAAGCTATCGCCACAATATAAAGGTTGTCTAGGCTCGTCCCAATCCCCCACCCTCACTTTATGCAAGATTGTTCATTCTAGGCAGCGTTCACGGGTGCACACTGGGACAAAAATGAGGACATTTAGTGCAATCGCCATCTCCATCATTGTCGCCTTATCCTCAGTCTCTGTTCATGCTACATACTTCCTCAAGGAAAATATCTTTGGCCCCCTCTTCTATAGCCACTTTGTTTGGGAAGATATCGCTGATCCTACTCATGGTCGTGTGTACGTGTCATTCTTTGACCAATCTCTCGGTTTCTAATCACATCTTTCTGAAGGAACTATGTGGACCAGTGGACGTCAATTACACAGAATTTGACCTTCGCCAGTTTCGAAACGTTCATCTTGCGAGCTGACCATGAAACAATCCTCAATGCCACCGGTCCCGGGAGGAACTCCGTCCGTATCAGAAGCAAGAACACTTATACCACTCATGTCGCCGTGTAGGAAACTACTTCTGAGCGCATGGTGCCATACTTAACCAGTGAACTCTACCAGCTTTGACGTTCGGCATATGCCCCAAGGCTGTGGGTCGGTGAACCATCCTGTGTTCCCATAACAGCGATATTGACTGATTTTAGGACTTGGCCTGCGATTTGGGAAACCAAGGGGGAGAATTGGCCTTCTGGTGTAAGTTCATATCGTACGATTTTTTCCGCGTCTATTAATCAATTATCCCAAGGGCGAAGTCGACATCGTCGAGGGTGTAAACGATCAAACCCCAAATAGTGTTACGCTGCACACAACGGAAGGTCAATACCTTTCTCCACTATTTTTGTGTGCCTCGTTCAACGCTAGAATGAAGGATGCTCTATGCCTGCCACTCGTCTTCAGACAGGGTAGGTGAACACATTTTCATTCAATCAGGTATTTACACGTCGCAACAGAACTAACGGCCAATTGGACTGCAATTATGAAGTTAACTACAACACCGGATGTGGCGTGAAGATGCCATCACCTTCAAGCTATGGTCCGGATTTCAACAGTAATGGCGGCGGATGGTTCGTCTGAATACGATGAGAGCATACCCTGTGTTAGCTCACATCACTTATGCCAGGTTTGCTATGGAACGTGACTCTGATCATATCAGCGTTTGGTTCTGGAGTCGAGACGATCCCGACGTCCCTTCGGAAGTCAGATGGGGTCTGCGTCATGTCAATCCGCCGAGCTGGGTGGGTCCAATACTACACTGTTCGAGCGCAAGCATACGGACTGACTACGGCCTACAAATCTCCTTAGGGCATTCCCACTGCATACTTTCCTAACACTGATTGTGACCTCAACAAGTACTTTGCGGAGAACAACTTGATCATCAACCTAACGCTCTGTGAGTCACGTTCTGCAACGTCTGAATGCCTGAAGGCTAACACTTGTGGGACATACATAGGCGGTGACTGGGCTGGCAGTGCCGCTTACGCCAATGCTGGATGTCCTTCGACTTGCATCGGTAAGCTACTCTCTGGCATCCGCGAATAATGCATTTCATTGTTTCCAGACTACGTCAACGACAACCCTCAGGCTTTTGTCGACGCATACTTTGACTTCGCTGGAGTCCGAATCTATGAACCGTCCCCGTTTTCGTGATCAACTTCCTGGGTTTAGGTCATAGTCCCCGATTTTATTCATTCTTTTGGACTTCCGTCGGCTTCTTTCTTTTCTGATGTTGTCGTCTGTTCGAGTTCTTTCCTTTTCAATCACGCTCTTTTCGTCTACCCTACTCGCCTTATAATTAGACGCCCCCATCTTTGGCTACATATATAGCTGGCAGTTCTGAGGGAAAGTGGGCCCTTTGACTGTGAAGACAACTGCGCGGACTCGTGAAGCGACTAGCATTTCGACACTCTGGTATTGGACGAAATCTTGTGTTTTATTTAAAGTCGCAGGCCATGAATTCGCACTCATTTCACTGACAACGACAAGGGAAATTAGAAGGTATCCCACTAAACTGGCGTCACTAAATCGCCTCATGCACTTCAGTCGCTTCAGGCTGAAAGCCATCACATTCAAGTGGATTTGACCTTGATAAAAGTCTAATTTCTGTCGGGCCGAGATTTCCGTTCCCATCAAAAGCACGATACATCCGACCCTCCTTTTTAGTTCCTGATCCACCACCTCTCCATGAGTCCATCTCACGCTTCCTCTTTACAATGGCAGAAGCGCTCGAACGCGTACTATGTAATCGACGCGCGTTCTTTCTATATCGACCTCTTACCTTCCGAACTTCGAGCGTCAGGATAGAAAACACTGAAAGGGTGCGAGCCGCTCTATGCCCTTAAATCATACGCATGACACCATCAAGAATGCCGTCCGATTTACACATGCACTTCGGAAAAACGAAGCGATTCTGCACAATATAAAGGCTGCCCTTCGAAGATATTCTTCTTTCAACCGGTCCCCCATCCCCAAAGCTCGTTCACGCCAGGAAGATGAGGCTACGCACAATATTCGTCACGACTTGTATCGTTTCCCTGTCTTCGATTTCCGTCAGCGCCAGCTACTTCCTCAAGGAAGATATTTTCGGTCCCTTATTCTATTCACATTTTGACTGGGAAGCTATTGCTGATCCTACTCATGGTCGCGTGTATGTACCAATTTTTATTCGAAAATTTCTCTATATTAAAGAATTCTAAGGAACTACGTGGACCAGGGGACATCCATTAGGCAAAACCTGACTTTTGCGAGCTTCGACACATTCATACTGCGAGCTGATCATAAGGCCGTCTTGAATGACACCGGTCCGGGCAGGAATTCTGTTCGTATTAGAAGCAAGAACACGTATACCACTCATGTCGCCATGTGAGGAATGTCTTGAACCCACACGATATTTTGCTGAAATTAAGCAGTTTTGACGTTCGGCACATGCCTCAGGGCTGTGGGTAGGTCGATGCCTCTGTACGACACCGGATCTCTATTGACCAATTCTCTAGGACTTGGCCTGCGATCTGGGAGACGAAGGAAATGGACTGGCCCTCGGAGGCAAGCTTCGCGGCGTCATCAGCTTATAGGCCCTAACCTCATTTATGCAAGGGGGAAGTTGATATCGTTGAGGGCGTTAATGACCAAAGCCCGAACAGTGTTACACTCCACACGACGCAAGGTTACTTCTTTTCTCCATCACTTTATACGCCATTAATAACCAGCACAAAGGATGCACTATGCCTTCAACGCGTCTCCAAACTGGGTAACTGTCTCTAAAAATGTTCAGTCGGTTGGTCATTCACGCATCATAACAGAACTAATGCGCAATTAGACTGTGACTATGAAGTCAACTATAACGCCGGATGTGGTGTCCAGATGCCCTCTTCTTCAAGCTATGGTCCAGACTTCAACAATAATGGTGGTGGATGGTAAGTTTGAGCGCATGGGGAGCGCATCTCGCATTGATCAAGTCTAATGCCCCTCAGGTTCGCTATGGAACGTAACAGTGATCATATTAGTGTCTGGTTCTGGGGTCGAAATGATCCCCATGTCCCTTCAGAAGTCAAATGGGGATTGCCAACTGTCAATCCGAGGAACTGGGTATGTCGGATGTAGCTTTCTTAAAAGTAGTAATTTCTGGTTAGTCCTGACTCCATATTGTCATAGGGTATCCCTACAGCATATTTCCCAAATACGGACTGCGATTTGAACAAATTCTTTGGAGAGAACAACCTGATAATCAATCTAACACTCTGTGAGCTTGATCTCTTGGAATCGTGAAAACACAAGCCAACGACGTTCTACACGACCACAGGCGGTGACTGGGCTGGCAACGCTTATGCTGCGTCTGGATGCCCTTCGACATGCGTCGGTAAGCCACAGTCCGTTTTAGACGTTTGAGCAGAGCGTCTCATTCCCTTCTAGATTATGTCAACACCAATCCTACGGCTTTTGTCAACGCATACTTCGATTTTGCTGGCATCCGAATATATAAGCCATCTCCATTCCCCTAAGTTACCTGGATTTGAGGGTCGTATTTCTGAAACCTCTTTTTCCTCTCATTTAGTTGCGGTCACCTTTTGCTTTCGTGGCGGCGTTTTTCTTCGCTTGCTTTAGATTGGACCAATTCACCGTTACCAAATATCAGGCTTTTGTGATTTGACCTCTGCAATTCTAAGGGACCATTTATCCTCGGACTTCAAGTTTGTCTTCTTCTTTGTTGGCCGGTCTCTATTTGAACTGGGCAATGGTACGTTTTTTGTTCGTGACTGCAGGAGTGACCTCTGCCATTACAACGCGACACCGTTCTGGGCCCTCATTCTGCCCGGGTCCAATGCAGTATTTTATGGAATCATTACGGGAAGTGCGGGCGTCCTAGGTAACAGCCGGTAATATTCGATCCGCCATGTTGGATTCAAGGCTGGCAATCCCGCCCGTCCGTCTTTATAAATCCTACCGAATTGACCTTCTTTGGTATTCGCCCCGTCGTTTCTCCAAGGCGTCAGCCATGATACCCGTCGTCGCTCCCGTTGTCCTCTTTGTGCTTTCGACTGCAGCCCGAGTGTCCGCCGCTACCTATACATTGACTGATGAGATTATAGGTTCTGAATTTTACAATGCATTCCTCTGGGAAACTTTCGCCGACCCTACCAACGGACGAGTGTAAGTCTTAATCCTGAACTGATTTTACTTCCAATTGATGTTTCTGTGGCTGCAGAAACTACGTTGACCAGGCCACGTCTGACATGCTGAACCTGACATACGCCTCTTCCGACAGCTTCTTTCTGCGAGCAGACTCCGAGAATACGCTCGACCCAAGTGGTCCAGGTCGCAATTCGGTCAGAATTCGGTCAAAGCAAACTTACACTAGCCACGTCTCGGTGTACGTTCTCCCCTTACCTCGTCTTTCTCGCAGGATTCTTATCGTTCTCTCAGTTATGACGTGCGACATATGCCCCAAGGTTGCGGGTAAGGCTGTCGTTCCCTTAGACGTTCCCTTCGACTAAACGATTTTTTGACTTGACTCTGTAGGACATGGCCTGCTATCTGGCAGACGAAACCAGCGAACGATTGGCCAGCAGGGGTAAGTCCTTCAAACTTCTCACTTTCTACTAGATGAACAATTGACGACTTATTCGCTCATAGGGTGAACTTGATATCCTGGAGGGCGTCAACGATGCAGGACCAAATGCAGCGACATTGCATACGACTCCTGGTACTTCCCTTACTTTTGACAGCAGTTCCCAAACTTACTTCATTCCCTGCAGGGTGTGCTATGCCTGATCCGAGGGAACAGGCCGGGTATGTCGATCTGCCGTCTCTCAGAATCAAAGTGATAACGCATGCCGCATACTTCGCTTCAGCTCTTCTCTCCGACTGGATTGCGACTACAACTTGGAGAATACAGGTTGCAGCGTCGCATTTCCCGAGGCTCACAGCTATGGACCAGCCTTCAACGAGAAAGGTGGCGGATGGTACAAACTTTTCTAATTTAAATTCGACGATTGCCTGAATACTACCACTCTCTGTATAGGTTCGCTGTTGAACGAAGCTGGAATTATATAAAGGTCTGGTTTTGGACGAGGAACGATACCTCTGTACCATCCGACATCCTGTTGGGCAGTGCGGAGACCAACCCCGATTCCTGGGTTAGTCCCTTCTCGCATTTCCTGGTTACTCAATTTAATACAAGTTCTTAGGGCCTTCCAATGGCCTACTTCCCTGATACGTCTTGCGACATGACAGAGCATTTTCATGAGCACAGTATCATCATCAACTTGACGTTCTGTAAGTGGCGTCTTTAGAAGAGAGGTGACGGTCCTAAATCGTTTTCAGGCGGTGATTGGGCCGGAGCAGTATATGGTCAATCGGGCTGCCCTAGCACCTGTGAAGGTATGTTTCTCTTTTCCTTCCGAACTTGGAGACTGACTTGTGGGTGTAGATTTTGTGAATAACAATCCTGGAGAATTTTCAGACGCTTATTTCGATTTGGGTTCTATTCGTATATACCAATGATATGTATACCCTGCTATCCTTCACCACGTCATCTATCCTTTCAAAATTCTCACTGTCCTCTAACTTCACGTTGGTCAACATGAATATTATAGAGCAGGCATGTAACGAGGGTACACGTTGATAGGCTGTAAAGTAGTACAGTACCCGCGTACTAGGCAGTCGATCGAATCCCTTTAGCAAGCCAGTCGACGATTTGCGATGTCAGTGACCCAAGTTGGTCATGAGGCAACTGCAAAAAGAAGTCGAACATCGGGTCATTGTGGGTCCCACCTTCCTGTATCACGAAAGAGAAGTTGGACTTTGTCTTGCAGAGGCGGTTAGAGAAGTGAATGATGTCGTCACGGAAGAGTTCCTTTTCCCCTGCTGTCATAAGGACGCGTTCAACTACGGAATCAAGGCCATCGAACCATGATTCCGGTGCGGAATCTGGCTCAGCATAAGGTTGTTGGTTGTCCATAACACCAGCAAGATATTTGCTTGAATAATCGACCTCATTAGCCGCACTGAGAAGGTCGTCGGGTGGGTCAGCCTTGAATGATGGAGACTCGCTACGCAGACGGACCCAAGGCGACATGAGATAAGCGCTGCGAATGGGTGCAGAGAGTGGCATCATGGAACGAAGGCCGTCGAGAGGATGAAGAATGTGCGAAAAGAGTGAGAGCAGAACGTTCCCGCCAGCAGAGTCGCTGACTAAATGAAGATTGCTTGGATGAAGTCCAGTGGCAAGCAGGTGCTCCACGCCCAGCATTGCCTGGCGAAGTTGTGTAGGGAATGTGGCTTCGGGAACGAGAGCTGAAATCCATCTCAATCTCCAGGAAAAACAAACTGCTAGCAAGTTGACGTACAATATGCCAAGATAGCGAAACCCACGTCGCAATCTTTCTTATGTAACTCCTTCTGCACGTACTGCCAGAATGACAAGGAATAGTCGAGGAGGGGTGCCCAGAAGGCTCCTCCTGAAAGGAGCCAGGGCAGAGGGATTAATTTGACGTCTTGAATCAAGGATGACGCTCACCAGGAATGTACAGCACTACTTTGTCCGTGCGCTTTGGACCAATCCACATGATTACGGTGTCGTCCACGAGCTCCTCAAGAATGATAGGGAGGTTGTTGGTCTGAGCCCAGCGCTTGTAAGCTTCTACGGATGTGGGCAACAAGTACTGGAGCTCAGGAACAGTATATCTCTCGTTTGCCCATCGAACCAGGTGACGGCCGTTTGCTCTCACCAGGTTGCCACGGTTGAACAGCAAATTCCTGGCATATGTCCATACTAAAGCGAACGCTACGTAGAGTGAGTTAGTAGGTCGCACTTCAAGGAGCCGAGTTTCCTCACGTAGTCGTGCCCAGATGGTGGCAATGTGAAGAAGATCCCAGTATGAGACGTCGCCATATTTTGGCTTCTTGACAGATGGCATTCTTGCCTGTGAACGTTTTCTCTGCTGAAGCACGGAGGTCGCAGTCCCAAAGCAATTGTTCGTGAATGGTTCAGATTTTGCCTGTTTTATGGACAAATAAATTCCGATAGGAGTGGAATAAGCGCACTTCCGCGCAACCGAAGGTTAGCCTCGAGTCAAGGACGCTGCAAAGCCTGTGCGCTGGCATCCCTGCTCAAACGCTGATGTTGATTCGTTGAGAGAGTCAGATTTGCCACGGTTCCGGGGTTCGATGCGAGGACGGCAACCTGCCCACCTTGCGGTCCGCTCATTCCGGCATCGTTGAATGGCGATGCTCCTTTCCCATTTACCACCATTCAGTCAGTTTTGCACGTTGATATCGAGGCTTTGTATCGACGAGGCGCATGAGATTTACTGTGAGTTATTTTTTTTTTTGGAAAACAATTGAAGGGTGAGATCGACATCGCACTGGAACGAGTACTCTC
>NHYE01005325.1:0-21864 GCA_002938385.1 Gymnopilus dilepis | reverse complement strand
GGGGTGGGGTGAGGGTGAGGTGTAACGATTAATACGAGTACTCTAGAATTTCTTGACACTTGACACTTTCTTTCTTTCATTGACTTTTGACGACGAACCCCACGTATTCGTATTAGTACTAGTATTATTTCCATTTCTTGATGACTTTCTATTGTAGACTGTAGTGTGTAGTGTGTAGTAGTTAACGCACGATCGTAAGACAAGCATAAGCATAACGTTCGAAATTTTCACTAGCAGCTTGTATATAGAGTAATCCTAGTCAGCTTCATCTGCATTTCGTTCTTACATGTTTTTTGAGACCTGGGCGTGGGTTGCAATTACTCCAGACGTCGGCCCAGGGCTGACGCGGACGCTGTGTGAAATTCGAGTCTTTTTGTATTTGTTCGTTTTGAAATTTGGAGTGATGATGACTGGTTGAAGTTGCGAATTTGAAGAATGGTCCTCTCTAGAGTAGCGCTTATTTTCTGACATTCGCTAGCGCTCTATCAAGATGCGAATATTCAAGCTCAAGTTCTAAGGTAGTGGCAGTCCAAGTTTTGCTGATGACACAACTGCCAGTGATCTTGACTCGAAGTCGATGACGTCGTGGGTCCAGATGAAACATCAACGGGTCAAGCTCGACGCTTGAAGCGTCAAAACCTCGCTCAGACGACTACTCTGATTATCGATTTCACTTCGCCAAACTTGAAGCAGGATGGCAAGCCTACGCGAATCTCGATTGAAGATTACGGAGGCGCTTCTGGTGGATGAACTTCTTAAACTCGCAAGATCCCGCATGGGAGGGCCCGATGTCGAGTCGCCGGAGGAGGACCTCCCAAACCTCAAGGTGCGCACTGGATACTCGTATTCCAAATCGCCTGCGCTGCCCCTGTCCTTTTGATTGGCGCCGCTGTCTACTCTAAACTCTTAAGCTATGTTATAATTATTACTGACTATGGAACATAGAAAAGCCTCCGGTTGACGCTCGAGTACGTTAACATCGGTCTCAGCGGTAGCTCCTATCTCGCTGAGATCGGGCTGGAGATGTCGTTCATGGTGTTGCTCAAGGAGAAAATGGGAGCCCTCGAGGCTTTGGGCATGGGGATTCAGAGTCAGCCGCTTAGCACCGACACGATCGCAGGCGCTCCTGGGAGTCACGGTGCGAGTGAGGTCCAAGAGCCTCCACCGTGCCCAGTCAAATTTGCCGCTTTGAAGGAAACCCTTGGGTTGATTCGTGGACATGTAGCCTTGACTGTGAGTCTTCAGGCATTCCCTCATTCATATGTTCGAACTTTGAAGGCACATGGATCACTTACTGAGGATGACCGACCGACCTTGTCAAATGGGGATGGGTGCGCGTCTTCTCGTCCAAGCCATACTGGTGCACCTTGTGTCGACTGCCAGCTTCCATGCAGACGGCGCTGAACATGCACTGCGCACCGTGATATTTTCCGAGTTTCAATTGCCGCGAAGAAGTTCAAGTTCAAGCGACAGCTCAGCTATCACGGAACCTTCGTTCGTCGACTATATGCTTATGACATGCAATGAGGACACTGCGGGTGAGCTGCTCAATTTCACAGATATCTGGCCTGCCCCCCTCCTCCCCGCAGCGATCTGAGATCTGACGACGTCCTGGGCAGACTTTCTTAAGAGGGCGCCTCAAGTGATCTTTGCGTATGATTATGGCCGCATGTCAAAGTACCGCCCTTGTTTCGTATACATGACCAGGGAGAAAAGCATCGAGATGGGATTGATCTACCAGGTAGCCGTTTCCGTCAAGGAGTTCTGCAGACAACAAAGGGAGGTCGCTCATCCTCGTCTACGTGCCTGTTATGACACATCATCCAGATCTTTTTCTGAGCGTCTTGTTACACAGATTGCAGCACTTCAGAGGGTGCGTGACGAATGGTGAAGACTGGGATTTCTTCGCGTGCAGCGTGGACCACCTCAACCATGACAAGGCCACCTTTTCGACGTTGAAAACCTTGAATGTTCATTCGAAGCAGGGTCTGGCTCAGGTTCTTGGTCTTCTTTCCGACTGGGTGGGTGTTTTCGCTTGTCGGTTAGGCTGCAGACAATCTTTGAGGAGGTTATGTGCTGACAGAGTATGGATAGGTACTGCACACTAATGACCCGGAGTTCATCTTCTGTGCACCTTTTGAAGACGTGATGCGTGGTTTTGAAGCGAGGGGCGCCTAGTGGAAGGTAGGGTCGAATCCTGTGACCTCGACATCTCTTCAGCAACTTTGCGTATATTCATGATGTTGAGCTCAGTTACAGTATGTACTTACTCATATCTTAGGCCTTAGGTTTGACCGTCCGTTGCTGTAACCCTCTAGTCGTCCACTCGAGACGAGTCGAGCTAACCTACTATGTACTCCTCAATCTGTTCGTCATCCTCAAAACTTCGTCTGTGCACACGAACTCGGAGTCCAATAATGTCTTCCATCCCTTTGAGGTCCGGTCCGGGTGGGGAAGCTTGATAGATGAGCGTTTCTACGGGTAAATTGATGGCTTTCCTGTGTCTCAGGAACTGGACTACAGGTCGGGCGAGGTCCGTCTGTGCTTCATCTGACCGGGCCCATTTGTCGTCAAATCTGATCACAGTCAACGTTTCCATTGAGGGAAATACGACCGAGCCATCAGTGGGAGCTTGTGAAAGGGCTAGAGCGACTTGAAGGGTCCCCTCGTCAACGTGGAGGCGTTGCACTGACGGGAAGCAAGTGAAGTAGAATCGAAACCAGGTCATTATCTGCGTCTGGGACAAAGGGAGGATCGAAGAGACGTCGAGAACGAGGGTCGTGATCATGTCGAAATTACAGCTGGAAAATAGAGTAGGCAACAATGATTGGGAATCCTGGATCGTACTGAAGACCTGGTATTGGTCCATCAGTGCTAGGATAAATGCCGGTGTAGGCTCGAGTCTTGAATTCTTGATGTCGGTGTCACAACCGAATATAAAAGTACTCTTATCCAGGTAAATTGTGCCGACACTCATTTCTGAGCTGTGGGCTTGAATGAAGCGCCGCAGGTGGAAAGAGAATTCAGGGATTGCTTCTCTAAGCACCTTCGACAAGATATCGATATCGGATCTGCTTGATATACCTGAACGATCAGCGAAGCACACGATAGAACAGCTATCGGGTATGTTGATTCCTCTCAATAGCGTCATGCAGTCCTGGAGATCAACGGATTGGAAGTGTAATTTGACCAGTTTCGGAAGTGTCACTGTCGGAAGATGAGTGGGTCGGTTCGTGTTTGTAGAGACCGTGCTGATAGTCAGGATTTCGAGCTGAGAAGTTGATCGAAGGCACGTCAGGATATCGAACATGGAAAGGCGGAAGCCCAAGGAAAGCTGGCGAATTCCTCGTAACCAGGGCGCCGACAGATTGAGAGGAAGGCATTCGCCCGCAAACGACTGCAATGCTGGCGCATGGTCAGAGAATAAAGGCATCTCCGAATTGTTGGTGTCCATCAACCCTTTCTGACCAGTAGACAGTTCGAATGTGCGCAGGATAGGTGCAGGCTGCGCCAAAGCCGGCCAGAGGTCACGTCCGTCGAGATGGCTTATGAATAGCTTGAGATGTTCGATGCGGTTCCAGTGATCTCTGATGAGAGAGAAGGTGAGGAGATCACCTGCATTACCACCGCCCACTATGTTTGCTGAGACCCAGAGAGGAGCATTTCCTGTTCTTGAAAGAATTTCTGCCTGTCCAGCAGACGATATCCTGGCGAATTGGCCTACGTCAAGGACGTGTGCCCAGATGGAAGGCGTAGAGAGTAGAAGAGCACGCCAGCGAGTGCAGACGCGAGAACAGATGAGGGTGGTCTGTAGAGCCGATTCCTCATGAAAAATATTGGCGTTGAGAAAGAATATATCGAGCATGTTATCGTTTGTGAGCTGGAGGATCTTCATCTTGGTAGTAGAGTTCAGAGAACGATGGGTTCGAATGACGTCAATTTCTGATGCGCAGTCACCTGGGGTTTTCATGCATCATATTCGTAAACGTCAGCTTGCTACTTTCAAATCATGTTGTGGTCACTACTGGACTTGCCCTGTTGCCATCCCAATCTTTGTCGACTCTCAACTCATTAGCGTACATACATTCCGTTCTTCATAAGATCCAGTACAACCATACCTATAGTTAAATCTTTCACTTGCCCGGCCATCCTCATACCTACTAGGCATACTTGAACCCTAGAAATTATACTCTACTTCTCCCTCTAGCCCACGTCTGACTACTTGAAGCCCTTTCAAGTGCTCTAGACCGCGTAGATTTGCTTGATAGGACGATGCATAATAGATTAGTTTCTGGATAGGACACCTCCTTTCTAGCCTGAAGTGCAGGAATCGCAGAAGGGGACGAATCGAGCCCATTATTTCATCTTCCAAGGTGGTGATGGTCAAAGTGTCAAGCTGAGGGAAAGGCACGCTGTCTGGAAGGTCCAAATTGGTGCACGTCGGAATGTTCAAAATGTGCCCGAGGGTTTCTTCGCCGACAACAAGATGCGTAATGCTGGAGAACAAGTCGCACAATGTTGCATAAGGGTGAATGGACCAAGGGGACATGGAAGATAATGTTAAATGGAGGGTCTTGATGACCGCCCAATCGAGGTCTGAAATCATTGACACTGCAAGCTGGTCGAAGTCTGCCGGTCCAGAAGATCCTCGTAAAGGCCTGATTGACACTTTGAATTTGCCTGTGTCAACTTGCTGCCGTGGTGAACACTCCAATAGAAATGTTCCCGATGACAGTTGAACCTCTGCTTTATGGATGCGTGGGTGATGAAGGCGGAGATATTGGGAGAGCCGAGTCGACAGCGCCGATAAAATTTGGTCTAAGCCTTCTCTGAACTGGCCAGCATCATGCATTGCGTCCGGCTTGAAATTTATGGCGCAGCCATAGGCTGGATGAATATGTTCAAGAAAGGAAATGCAGTCGTGTATATCAAGATCCTGCAGGGAGAGAATTTTCAGATGCGATAGTGATACGTGTGGTAATTTATTTCGAAGAACTGTAAAGTCTAGCAAAAGGCCACTGATCGTGAGTTCCTCAAGGAGGGGTGTCAATTGCAACCCAAGGAGAACTTTATATGCCGTGAATGGCATGCAGAGACTGAGTTGCCGAAGTTGTCCAATCCAACAAGAGGTGAGATTGAAGGGAATACAGTTAGAGGAGAATTGGCGCAAAGATGGGGCGTGGTTTAGAAAAAGAGGTTTATCATCGTCGCTCGAGATCTCGAAAAGACTGGACGGTATGGCATGGAAAGTCAAGGAACGCATGGAAAGTCAAGGAACGCATGTTGGGTGCCCGACGCTGAAAGAGAGGCCAAAAGAGTTTTTTAGAAGGCGCGTCGATCGATATGTGGAGGTGTTCGATTCGGACCCACTGGTTGGAGAAAAGAATCGCATCAACAAAGAATGGTAAGATTTTGTCCCCTCCCAGGATTCCTGAGTCATGTACCACTCCTACTACCCATAAGTTGTCATTTCGACTCCTAGCTAAAATCTCTCTTCGGGCGGAGTTGCTAATTGTTTGGAGTTTATCCAGATGGAGGAGGTGAGCCCATAGTGACGGCATAGACAAAAGGAGGGTCCGCCATATCGAACACACCTGCGTACAAGAAATAGTGGTCTGTAAGCAGTTGTAGTCCACGAAGATGTTAGTATTGAGAAAGAAAATTTCCAAGAGGATTTCAGTCGGAAGCTGTGAAACGACCATGGTAGCTGGAAGTAATCTAGACAGAAACAACGAGTTGAAAGGTTACCGCCGCTTCGCTAGTGATTTTGAAGTACAGCCTGTGCTGAGTTGAACTTGCGTATCGGCGTGGATGTCTTGCCTGTGGTTAGCTGAAGGACCGCCGGTTCTGCCTTTCAACTCCAGGAAGTGGACAGAACTGTGTAAGCGAAAGGACAGAGCGGGATCCGGATCCGGGACGTGGCTTGAGCAATATTTACCCCGGTCCAGTCTTCCACGTGATTCCTTGACGCGTACGCGTCTGTCACAGTCACCGTTGATCACAACTCTCAACAAATGACACATCCCTAGAAAATCAACCAGCAGGCAATGATAGTGGGTTTCTCCGTCAGTTGTTTGAGCATACTTAGCGGACAAAATGGGAACTCATTATGTGTCAGAGCTCTCTCGCCCAACGTTCTCAGGAGCATGCTTTGGGGCGTCAAATTTTAAAATGACGGGCACTTTCGAACTGGACTAAAGCAGTCGTTAAAATCAACCTCGGATCACTCGAGTCGAGACACGCACCGATGACAGTAGTAAGGAGACGGACTGTTTCGTTCTTTCCAACTTCCCCACTCCAAGTCACTCATTTATCCATTTTCTCAAACATGCACCAACGATGAGCGCTAGCGGTGATGTCCTCAAGTAGGCAGAATCAGAACGCCACGAATGGCCACCCGATTCATCCTATAAACACCAACGGATTTGTCGGAAATGCACTCGAAAGCGACGTTCCTATCACACGACCGATAGGTATGTTGTTGGTAATGTCATTCCAGGGTCGATGCTGAGCCCATATCTTCAGCCATCTCTCTCGTGATATGCGGCCTTATACTCCTTCTTTTCTTTGGATTTTTTTCGAAGGCTATTCTTGCAAAGAAAGGAACCATCAAACTCAAGGCACCGCCTGCTCTTGACCTTGAGGAGGCCTCCATCAAAGACAGCGACCAGAATCGGCATCTTCAATCTGCTTTCCTCAAGTCTTGTTTCGACACCTATCCTCGTAGATTCGGATCTTCGTCTCCCAGGCTCGGATTCTCGAATAACGTTCTCGACACCCCTACTTCAACCTCCGTTTTCCGTCTCTCTTATTTGAGTTCCTTGGCGGATAATATCACTATTCCCCCACCGGCTTATTCTTCTCGCACACACACTCTCGTTTCCCGTAATTCACCTTCGATATCGTTCCTTGATCAGATCCCGCCATCTCTAACGCGTCCAAAGCGCATGCGTCGTTCTTTTCCTGCCGTTACCAAGGAGAAACAGGCCTTTCCACTCGTTCCACCACCACCAATTATATCGTCGCCTATATCACTTCCTGATTCGCCTTTGCCAGGCCCTCCAATCGAGCATGAATACTCTCCGAAGCCATCCATCTATCTTATTCCGGAGCTCTCGCCCATGTCACCCATTCAAATTTCCGCCGCATCATATACGGCAGGCGACACCCCTCAGGTCTCTCTCATCGCTCCACTGGATTCCAGGAGAATGTCTGAACATATCACGGCTAACGTGTCGTCCGTTTGTAGCTGCGCTTGCCATGAGTCACCTTCTCAGTCTTCAGTCCCTGACAGGCGTAGGCCCCGCCCGCGACCAATTTATATTCCGGCTCGTTCTCTGGTCAGTCTCTCTTGCCAAGAGTTCTCCGACTGTTCGTCTTTGGCTTCGTCACAGATTGGACTTGCACTTTGACAATCGCATGGTTGATAGCACACTCCTTCAGCGTTGATTTTATTCCTTTGTCTATATATGTAAGCTTCTACTTTAAATTTTTACAATCCACTTGTATCTAGAGGACACGTATCGAGGTCGTAATTATGCAGCCTGTTCGTCTGTGATTGAGATGGGAGATATAAGAAGTCGTAAATGTTGATTATAAATATCAGGAATAATAGTCTATCGTGCAGTTACCCTCCAGTTTAGTTCTTGCGCTTGAAAGAAGGAAGAATATTTCCTTTGCGAATACGGAAAATATAAGTTAAGGAAAACAGAAGAAAGACCTGCAAAAGCCAATTAGTCCAGTGACTCCAAGAAAGAGAGCTAGGCTTACGTTGAACCCAACGAATGCGACTAGAATTCCGAAGTTCCGCCAGTGATGTTCATAGAATATATTGAACGAGGCACCCAAGAACTGATCTGTCGTCCTTGTGCTACAGAACTGGCACATGCTGGTTGCGTCAGGGTTTGACAAGTATCCTCCAGCGAAGGACATGTATGGGCCCATGTACTGCTGGCACGTCATCCCGGATGGCGGATTGACGGGGACAAACTCGACAGGAGAGCAGTTGACTTCTTGGTGACCAATAGCTATCATGACGGCATACAATCAGAAAGGCGAATAGAGCACGGAACACCATGCGTACCTTGGCCTAGAAGACCTTCAATCAAGTAGGTATAAGGCGACAGGCGATACATCCACCTCCACCATCCAAGCGCGCGGAAGGGTTGCAAGACGCCATTGCTAATGAAGCAAGCAAGATCAGAAGAAACGACGAGGAGGGAGTAAATTATGGCGTACAAAGTGATGACGAAAGAGAACAGGAACGAAAAGAGCAGGGCTGCAATTTCGGCGTTAGGAGCCATGGCTGCGACGCTCTAGTGAATGTCTTGGTGAGAATCTCGAGGGCTTCATGATAAATCAATAGTTGAACTGACCTGGCCAAACGTGGTATAATAGAATGGGAAAATGATGCCCATCATGAGATAGGTATATCCGGCTCGTGAGTTCTCGAACCCAACCGTCCAGTACCAGGTCAAGAAAAGAATAGTTGATCCTATAACGTTCCATGGCAATTCAATGAGCATCTGAGCCGTGACGAGAGCCGTCCAGCTATACATCCTGCTTGGACGTTCTCGTATCTCGTAGATTTTGCGGATATTAATGAAGGGTACTTGAAGTTGATTGGAAAGCGGGACGCTCAAAATTGTAGCCATGAAGATAGCCTGAAGGAATGTAATGAATTTCCACTTAAGTCTGAGCAGATGGGTGAAGCGACTCACAAAAAGTTTATTCTGCGTGCCTTGTTGGGTATCCTTTGATTTGAAGAACGTGAAGCCGATGAATAGTCCACCAATCGCGTTCAAAAAGAGCTTGGCCATGAGATAAGTCGGATCTCTCCAATACGACTGAGCTTGACGCTTCAGCAACAGGCAGACCTGGTATCCCCACGAGGTAGCGAATTCCGACTGGAATGTGGCTGCCACTGGTGGTCGACTTCTTCCCTCCTTGTGAATCTCTTCGATTTCGTCCTGCAGCTGCTTAGACTCCGGAGCAGCCTTCCAGATCTCGTACCAATCCTGATCGCTCACAGCTGTTGCACCAGCGCCAATAACATCAAGCATGTACTCCGCTCTAGTGTCTGAGGTGAGTACAAGTACAAGTGTGACAGGGAAGGAAAGGAAACGTACGGGTTTTCATAATCGAGACATTTCCTCGCTCCATTTCTCTCGAAGTATTGAATCAGAGTGGTTGCGTTCTGACCGAGGTCGCCGAAGTAAACAGTTTGCCCACCTTTCTTGAGCAATAGCATCCTGTCGAAAGCCTGGCGAAGACCGTCAGAAAGAAATTGTGACCACAAAATCCCACTAACCTGGAAGAGCTCAGCCGAAGGCTGATGGATACTATATAGGACAACATTGATATCAGCCGGACCGAAGATAGGGTGAGATTACGCACGTGCACAAGATAGCCTGACCCTTGTCTGCCAGCTCTCGCAAGAAGGATACGATAGCCCATGCACTCTGAGAGTCAAGGCCGGAAGTGGGTTCGTCCAAGAAGAGAAGGAGTTTGGGCTGAAGAGGGGTTAGATGACAGCGCGTCTGACAGAAGAGTTTTGACGGACCTTGGCGGCGAGTTCTACACCAATAGTTGTCCGTTTCTTGTGTTCGATGCTCAAAGATCCCACAGACGCGTCGGCGTATTCGACCAAACCGCACATTTCCAGACATTTCTCGACGCTGAGAGTTTGTCGGTAAGAGGAATCTAAAACAGGAACCAAGAACGTACTAGGCTTCTTTTTCGGCGATGGGAACCGAGGAGGGCTGTCGTAACTTGGCTGAAAAGAGCAGGGCTTCTCGTACGGTCGATTCCGGAGCATGAGTGTCCATTTGTTGACAGTATGCGCTATGCAATCGTAAGCGAGCTGGGTTATGGGAGTGAGCAAGAGACGCCTACGTTTGAGCCTGGAAGTCAGCTGGTAAAGGCTGGCCATTCACAAAACGATCACCGGTAACGACTCCAACGTCCGTTCGCATAGCGAGGACGTTCAAGAGGGTAGTCTTGCCAGCGCCAGACTCGCCCATGAGTGCTGTCAATTTCCCAGGGGCCACATAGCCCGAAACATCAGACAGCAAACGCCTGTTGGGTTTGCTGGGGATTGGGATATCGTAATTGATGTGTTGCCATGAAAAAATGTCAGTCATACGAGGAGCTGCGTCTACTGCGGCTTTGGTGGGCGACGACGGCGTTTTCTCGTCGATTTCTCCAGCTGTCTCCTCGTCTTGGGCACGACTCTTGATGATCTTAGACTTTGAGCCTCGCTTGAAAAGGGTGACGGAAAAATCGGTGGACAAAGAAGTGTTGAACTCCGTGAACGTGAGAAGGGCGATGATGAAGCCGACCCCGAAGGCAACGACAATGCCAAAGTTCTGAAGGTCAATTCAGCAAAGGCAAGTAATGCTTACAATAGATAATGACAGACCATCCACGTGTGAGAATAACTAAAGCCGTATGAGAGGTTCACAAAACGGTTCCCGTCTACAAAGGCTTGACCAGGCTGAGAGCCAACAGTTGCACATACTTGATTCGCGAGCGTGATGTTTTGATAACCCGGTCCTTGAGGAACGAGATTCGAACAAGTACCGTTCAGAGTTCGGAATTCGTTAGTGAGGACGGCTTCAAAACTGGAGCCCATCGTTAGTGCATATAGAAGGAAATGAATATGATGCTGCGTTACCCGTATCTCAGAGGCTGTAGGTCCACATCAGCACGAACCTTGGGTACGAGAAAATGGCACTCACATTGATATACGTAATCCACCGAAGTGCCCCAATCATAGTCGGTTTAGGAATGGAATATCCTACTTGGGATCAGACTCGGCGATGGAGATTAGTGTTGGTGGAATCTTACCAGTATAAATAGAGAGCGCTAGGACAGAGATTCCTGCGAATGATTGAGCTGTAGCTTCAGATGAAAACGCGGCGGCAATCATGCGGAACCAGGCTTTCATTGTGATGCTCATGACGAAGAGGAAAAGCAAGAAGACGCTGATAGCACGCGTAAGCAATGAACCGCAAGAAACTGGCATTTGACTCACAAGTATTGAGCGGCAGATAACTGAAGTCCGACCATGAAGTAGATGATGATGCTGAAGACAGTGATGATACCCGCTGAGATGGGAATATCGACGAGTGTAAGGGCCAATGCCTCAACGAATGGGTGATAAAGAGCAGCTTTCTCGTGTCTCAGCACTATGGGGCGCTGAGCATACAACGCGGGTATTTCAGCCATGGCCGTCAACGCGGAGAAAAGTAGGGCACTGAAACGTTCATAAGAAACGGCTGAAAGAGAAAGGAAAATTCGCTTACAAGAAAAGAATTCCTCCTCGAGAGAAATAAGCACTGGTAGCTTTGGGAGATTTGAGGAAAACAGTGCCCATGATGATTCCTTGGAAAACGAAGGAGCTGAAGATCGGATGGTCGGTCAGGAGGTACTCGGAAGTAAATAAACGGCTTAGACGCACAAAAGATTAAGACCAGTGGCAAGGGCGTTACCCCTGAGAATCTGAACTCTGCGGCGCATAACGGTTGCGACTTGCTGAGGTACGCTCAAGAGATAAGGACTACATGAAGACAACAAGGTCAGAGCGCGTCATACGGAGATTATGTAAGTCAAGATTACCTTTGCTTGTGGGTATGTTTGGCGTGTTCCAGCTGAGCACTTTCGATGTAAGCACTCCTCCTCTCCGGTTTACCAACAAACTGATTGAGGTATTCGTCGAGTTCTTGGGCGTTGGCCTTTCCCTGTTCTGACTTGAGGAAGTATTCCGCAAATTCAGCCGCCGTGCGAGGTTGATTGCTGATTCCAGCACGAGGGATGCGGGCATTAGGATCAGTGACGGCGACAAGGAAATCCGCTGTGGTTTGGCGGTTGGCAGGCTCGTAGCTTCAGATGGAAACATGAGACTCCTCGTGGTCGTTGACGAGGCAAAAGGTGAAACACTTACCCCATATCAATGAAATATTGCTTGGCTTGGTCGGCGCGACCAAAGTATGCCATGCGCCCTTCGTATATGACGCATACCTTGTCGAAGTACTGGTAAAGAGATTCTCCTGCTTGATAGATAGAGACGAGAGTAGTCGACTCGAAGGTATCTGTGGCAATACGGAGAGCGCGTACGAATTCCAGTGCCGTACTTGCATCCAGACCACGCGTGGAGCTGCAAGTATGGACAGCAATCGGTGAGCACGTTTCAAAAGACAAAAGAGAAGGATAATCACTTGTCCCAAGCACCAATGCATCCACGGGTTGCCAGCGCCTCAGCAATAGAAACACGCTTCTTCTCGCCGCCACTGACGCCCCGTATGGCGGCGTCGCCGACAGGAGTGTTGAGAGCGTGTCGCAGACCAAAAACAGTCGTCAAGAGAGTCGTAATAGTGTCTGCGAAATCCCGCCGGGAAGAGCCTTCTAGGCGGGTACGGGGCGTTCGAGTTGTCGCTGCAAATTTGATCGTTTGCTCAACTGTCAGCGTCGGGAAATGGATATCATCTTCCGGGCAATACTGGACGTCGCCTCTGAAGTGCTTTCGCAGATCGTCGGGGGTGATAGAGTCGTAATAGACGTTCCCTTCAACAGAATAATATTCCTGCCGCTGATTGGCTAAGGTCTTCAGGAATGTAGTACACCCTGAGCCTGGGCTTCCCAATACCACTGGAAGAAATATTGGGATCAGTCGGATGAGCGAGATGATACAGAAACAAAATTGGCGTACGAAGCATTTCTCCTGGCTTGACTACGCCCTCGAAACCCGATAGAATATTCCTCAGCGACGGGTGCCGTAATTTTTGGACTTTTTCGACAGCGTTTAATGGGTTAAGGACGGAACCCAGAGTAGGAAGGTAATTGTCGGAGGCCGTGATCCCGACTACTTTGAGATCCCTAAATCCTACACCCAAAGTGCGAGTCTTGATGTTCTGTTCGTCACATCTGAAGAAGGATGACTTCTTGAGTCATAGTCAAGAAAGAGCACTATCTTGGGCGCACCTCTTCACGGCAAGGCGAAGCGTCTTTTCCAAATCAAAGGGCTCGTTGTCTTTGATATGGAGCGTCGCTTCTGAGGACTCTGATGTCCGACTTCTTTCATCTATCTGCTGTTTCGTTATCGTGCGGCACAACTCTTGAACACCAGCCGGGTCGAAAAAGCCAACATCTACGCGCGATACGGAGGAATTGCTCCTTTGACGATTGGCTTTGGGCTTTGAAATAGATGGATCCGTTTCTAAAAATGCAGGAGCGGGTGCTGTATGGGCAGGCGAGGCTTTTGTCAGATTTGCGGAAGAGGGCTGCGCCGTCGGTGCTCCTTGAAGAGTAGGTTGCGAAGCCATGGTGGAGGAATTTGACGAAGAGACTCCCTCTGCCATTTTCTCCAGGTGAAGTGACGATGTTAAGGAGTAAGCCCCGGGGGTCGTCGAGGAGGGGCGAGAAACTTCCATCCGTTTTGTATCATGCCAATCTGATTTCGATCACGAATAGGTTATGGTAATATGGACGCGTCCACGCCACGCAAGGCTTCGGCTTTGGAACGGGGGCCGGGACAGCTCCCGCTGACATTTGTTTTTCAGTCGGGTGCAAGCGGGTGCACCATGCGGAGAGGTCCTGGCGTAATCGTCTATGACATATCGAACTTTGCTTTTTCCTCTTTTCCTCCCGGTTAGAATGCATCCGACACAACACCTAGGCGCCCAGTTTAAGTCAGAGTGTGCTGCTGGCTATCGATGTCTAGAGGTTGGGGCAGGCAAGGCCAGCGATCCATTCCAATCAGAACTCACAACGAAAATGATACGTATGAGCTCAGTCCGCTGGATCAGAGGATAGCTCGTAGGTCAACAGCCCATGCAAGTTCGAGTACATTCCACGTACTGCATTGGCCCATTCGGGTGAAAAAGATGTCCACGATGCCTGTGCTGAATCGAGTGCTCATTCGCTGTCGTAGTGGCGAGCAACCAGAGTCTCGCATTTGATGATGTAAGCACGTTTGTGATCGGCCCGACCACAGACGCTCAATTACAAATTTCTAATCGATGCTGTAACCTGTTCCACGTCGTTCACCTCGTCCAAACAGTCCAAAGAAACGATATCGACTACTCATATAAGGTTCAAAAGATTGAGGTTATCTATATGAACATCAACGTTGGACATACTACTAAGTCCTCCCATTAATTCCAGGTCTCGTTAAGTTAAGCTGAGCTTGAGCTGGTCCCATTGCGTCAGACACGGCACATCCTGTAATCATCACTCGGGGTGTCAGACCCGAAACGCAGTAACAGCAGAGTACAAGTGACGGTGGCAATCAAAGAAAAGTCCGCCACTCTGCTCAGTCGCTAGTTACTAGCACATTCCACTTCTAGAGAGGTCCTCGGGAATCCCTACACTTGGCTAAGAATACATTCTTGTTACCCTGGCTTTTCGGAGCGACAATTAATTGTATGCACAATAATGGATATCCGTATGTAGTGCGGAGATCCTGATAAGTACAATGATTTTACGACCGAAAGTATTGACTCATAACTATAAGGTAGTGGTTGTCCCGAAAACGACTGGATGACCACCGTCGGAGGCGTCTAGAAAAGTGTGCATAATTATATAACATAAAGGAAGGCGTCTAGGTGATTAAAGGAGAAAAAGAGCACATGAAATGTCAATTTTCAGAGATATTTGCAGCCTTTCGCGTCCACCTGTTCCCCGTGCTTCAGCAACTCCTCCATCGTTTTCGTACCAAAAGGCTTGAAAGGCCCGGCGGAGGAATAATAGGTACTCTTGAGAGCCCCACCAAGACCGTGAAACAAGTAGCCGTTTGATTCGTTGGGCACCTACAAAAGCCGTTCTATGAACTTGTAGATCAGAGATGATATAAATGACTCTTACAATGCAAACGCTCGGGTACCAGACAAGTCTCGGCTGGTCTTTCCTTCCGAAACTCACCATGACCCTGGTGAATACATAGTCCTGGAAAGGGAGTAAGGCACTATTCCTGGAGAAGGTTGAAGTACGCACCCCCGGCTTGAGTGTGCCACCCGTGGAGGGAGACCGCGGGTGGCGTGAAATCGCATGGGGTGGCCGAGAGATTTCCGGGGATGATCGAAAGAGCGACGAATAATGAGATCGCTCCTCAGGAGGTGCAGACCAAACTTGTACGGAATCCAGGGGAACAACGCAGCTCTGAGCTTCTTTGGTGTCGGGATTCTTGACGCCAACCTGGTAGCATAGGTTTTCGGATCCCTGTCAGGAATTCGCCTCTCGAGATCAGATAGCATCAAAGATTGATAGCTGGCAAACATACATAAGCATCGCAATGCCTCAGTACCTGGAGGATAATACCCTTCCTTGGAACCAACTGTCTACGAAGGTAGGACCATACCTGTACATAGACCGTATCGAGTGGCTGTTACATTGCATCTTGTCAGAAATTTGCACGGGAAGAAGATTAATTACTCGCCATGAAGACAACATCGTCTGCCTCTGTCAGACGATTAGCCATCGTTTGTGACTGGCGAGGCATGTGCGTGCTCAGACCCCCATGCAGGTCGTAATTCGGCGACGAAGGAGAGTAAAAACGTTCGGAGTTGCTTGCATTGTTCGAATAACGATTCGAGAGAACGAGTGCATTATCGCTCTCGTTCATTTGTTGGTGAAAAGAACTTTGGGCCATAGGATGGGGAGTATATCCGCCTGCGGTTCGAGACGGAGTAGTAATGATACTCCTCTTGGGCGAAGAAGAGATGGGCTGTAAGTGGGGAGCCGAGCTTTGAGCATATGTTTCAGGAAAACTTGACGATTGGCTGGGCCAAACAGGATTAGCTGGGTAGGCGGGTTGACTAATTAATCGACGTCTGGGTAGAGAACCCTGCATGAGTGGCTCATCACGATGTCCGTACCCATAGGCCTCTGAGCCGTTTCCTGCTGCGTATTCCTCAACAGCCTGGCGTGCATCGTTCGGCCATGCATATATGTAGACCGGCACAGCCTCTCCTCCTTGTTCAGTATCGTAGGCATACATGGGGGTTGAAGCTGGAGCAGTCGACTGAAGTGCGCGCTGTCGATCCATGGAACGTCGGTCTTCGGCTATGTCAACTGAACGATCCCAGCTAACGTTGCGTTTGTGACGAGCATTGGAGCGACGTAGACCATGCGAACCAGAGGGTATCAGCGTGGACATCTTGGTGTTATGGCGCGTTGGGGGCGTGAGTGAGGTTTGGTATTCTTTCAACAGGAAATTATGTGTTCTTATACAATGGGTCAATGTTGCAAAGAGGCCGAAATGGTCACAGGCCGCGAGTGCTGCTTCCTACAGTTCAACATGTACAGCTTTGAAAAGGCTTAAAAGAGTGTGGACGTATCATTGTTGAGGCCAACTCACCGACGCATTATCCATTCTTTGCCTCATCTGTCGGTCGACCGCATGTAACATTTGGCAAGGTTCAGCTTCTTGAGGGAGGCTTCAACATGTGAAAGAATAGCCAAACGTTGAAAAGGAAACACATAAAAGCAGGCCAACCATGTTCACAACGAGGCTGTAAACTGGAGAGGGAGATTTTTCCGGCAATTGTTTCTATCTGTCCATCATCATGCTGGCAGACCGAAGCCACGTGCAAAATGATTCTAGTCCGTCGACTCCGCTCTCGGCTGCTACTCTCAGCAGCCAAGACTAGGAGTCACTAGTCTAGTCACTAGTCACTAGGATAACGATGGTCATAAAAGATATCATGCAGAAACAAAAGCCCGCCTTCGTGTGTTGCCTATGAGGTAGTAGCTCTCGCAGCGGTGTATAAAAAAAGAAAAAAGGAGAAAAGCATAATTGAAAAAGTGCAGACGGGTACAACCAATTTCGAGAGAAATGGCATCAACGAGTACATTCCCTACTTGCCAACCCTCTCCAAGATACGCTTAGCAATGATTCAAACTCTCTCCAATGGAGAAATTTGGCTCCCTTCGTCCTTGTAAAACTTTGGTTCTTTGTATAACCTTAAGAGGAGCGAGCTGCAGACAACAGAAGTCGACCTTGTAATTCACTCAGCCACCAAGCTTGAGTTTTGAGCGATTAAAACTCACGAGAGTGCCATTGCGAGTGATGACCATACGGGACTTAGCCTGGAGTGCCCTGCTGGATAAATTGCCCCAGCAGCGATAGGAAGAGTGACGAGATTATAGACAGTCGCCCAGCCCTGTCGCATCGGTAATTCAATCGAGGCTTTAACTAGGACAAAATAACTCACAAAATTGAATTTTATCCTTCTGAAGACCTTCTTTGAAAGATCGGTCAGGATCAATAAACTGCGAAGGTTGGAGGATAAGAGGACAAAATGAGCGCTGGACAGAGCAACGTCGCTGCCTGAGCCCATGGCGATCCCAACGTCTGCAGCAGTCAATGCCTGATGAACGTTTGTCAGACAAACCAAGACAGTCAAAGTTGGAGAAACTTACTGGGGCGTCATTAATTCCATCTCCTACCATGGCCACAATGTTTCTTGCCAATTTTGAATCGACCTTCCGACCATACCATGTCCGTCTTCGCTTCGTACGCGGTAACGTTTGAAGCCACCGAATCTTTTCGGCCTTTGAGGGCACCCCTGATGAGACCGTCGTCTGAAATTTGATAACAAGCGTATCGTACCTTCTGATTCGGAAGAACTCCTGCAATAACATTGTCAGATGCGATACCGACAGATGCTGCAACTGCCCGCGCTGTAACATCATTGTCGCCTGAGATCATCCACGTTTCAATGCCCTGGGACTGCAAGTGCGCAACAACCGTTGGAGCTTGGGAGCGAATAGGATCTGCGATAGCGAAAAATGCGACTACACTGAAAGGCCCGGCAGCTTCCGAAGCCAGAGCAAGAAGGACTACGCTCTTTCCTTCCTGGCGGAATTTTTGTGAGACGGCTGAATCTTCTTTGACAAGGGCAGCACCATGTTCGCTTAGCCAAATGTCGTTGCCCATCATGGCATAGATCATTCTACTTCCCTCACTTGTGGCGAAACGGAAGTTCCCTCGGACGCCACAGCCAGGAATCTCTTCGATCGTGGTCCCAAAGATAGAAGTGCCTTTGCTGCTGAAGTGCAGGCGGAGTGCGATGCAGAGAGGATGGGAACTAGCAGAAGCCAACTGCAGCACGATGTCCGATATGACCGCAGTCTGGCTTGTGATGTCGACCCCAATAGATGGCAGATGAGGATGTACGACGACGTCGGTGACCTTTGGCTCAGTCCCTTCCGTTAGTGTCCCGGTCTTGTCAAAAACGATAACATCTATTCGGGATGCCTCTTGGAACGCTTCTCCTCCTCCACGAGCCAGAATTCCGTGCTTTGCAGCGAGACCGGAGCCCACCAGAAGTGCTGTAGGAGCAGCGAGTCCTATTCCACATGGGCACGCGATCACAAAGACGGAGATGGCGAACTCGAGTGACCAAAAGGCTAAGAAGAAGAAACACATGTGGACAATTAGAAAAGTTTTGGGGAATAATGATACTCACCCCAGCCACCAACAGCGCCTGACAGAGTGTCTGAAGGAAGTGCACCGCTCAATCCCAGGCTCAACCACACGATCCAAGTTAGCACCGCGAGAGAGGTGACGACAGGGACGAAATAGGACGTTATAACGTCCACAATTCTCTCAACAGGTGCTCGTTTGGCCTGGCCTTGGCGAACGGCATCAATGACCTGCTCCAACCTGAAGACATGTCAGAAAAAATCCAAGCAAGACTGTATGAACGCACATTGTTCCTTCATTTACGGCCTCTACTTTTACGTCCACAACCCGGAGTTTGTTGATAGTTCCAACAAATACCTGGTCGCCAGCCGACTTAGGTACATCTCTGCTCTCACCAGTAAGGGAACTCTCGTCGAAGTAGGTGGTTTCAGAGGAGACGACAGTACCGTCCGCCGGTGGACTGGCTCCAGGAGGCACTCGTACGATGTCACCGACCTCTAAAAGATCTGTTGAGAGTTTGGTGATACAAGACCGTTTAGACGGGGAGATTGTATTCTGGGCCTTCTCATTTTTGTCGTCCAATGACGACGTCGTGGATGAGGATTCTGGTATCACCAGAAGTGCTTCGGAACTGCGCAAATTTCCAAGAAGGGTGACTGCGTTGGCAGCCTGATGTTTACTGAAAGCTTCGATGAAGCGACCTACGGAGATTCCATCAGGACAAAGCTATCAAGTTCTAAGAAGGGTTCTTACCAATGAGCAAAAACATAGTCAGAAAGGCGACCGAATCAAAATATGTCATGGGTCCGTTCGTGGACGAAGTGTCGCTTGACGAGGCAACGGAAGCAGAGATGGCCAATTCGGCAATGGAAGAGAAATACGCGACGGATACCCCGAGAGAAATCTAATGATTTATCAATCTGAAAAATTCATGCGAGCTGAACGAAAAGAGTTGACTGACAAGTAAGTTCATACTGCCGAATTTAAAAAATCTAGTCGATAGTGCGACTCGACTGCCTGGTCTCCAGAGAAACCATAGCTCCTGTATCGACCTGCGGTGAAATTCCTACATATCGTGTTAGTCCATTTCTTAGATCGATCGAAGAGAAAGGCTTACAGCAGCTGAATAAAACATAATAGGTGTCGAGAGTATGAATAGGATCCATTCACCACGAGGAACCTGACCTGACCAGGTCCTGGATTGGAAATAGCGTCGAGCGGAGTTGGTCTCCTTCACGAGAGACATATACACGATTCCAATTACGAAGATCGGGATGGAAAGAAGGACGGCCACCAGGAGACGAATAAGCAGGCTTCTCTGTTCTTTCCTATAGAGTCTACGAGCAACGTCGTCTGATGAGGGGGGGTGGTATACCTCGACGCTGACTTGATGCGCAGCAAGAGAGGACAAGGAAGTTACCAGACTTCGAATGGTGAACGTGGGTGGTTTCGGGGCATAACTGAGACGGATGACGTTCGGAGGATCGTTAGAGTGCGGTTCTTCGATTATCAGACTGGGTTCTAGCTGCTGAACTGAGTCGATAACGTCCTCAGGGCTAATAGGACGAATCAGAGCTATGGTCAGATCGATAGATAGATAATGATTCACATCAGTCGCATGCCCTTGAATTCTAGTGCCACAGCTCTTCTTTTGCCCTTCTCCGTCGATACTTGGGTAGTCAAAGGGGCAACCGAGATGACTTGGGCTTCATAGCCAAGGTCTTCAATGAGTGTCACAAGAGTGCCTGTGAGCGAAGCGCGAGTGACCACCGCATGTGCTGATTTTCCGAGTTGGTTAACTGAGATCTCCGATACGCCTTCGAGCTCAGAAACGGCTTCCGTGATTGTGCGCACACAGGATGAGCAAGTCATGCCGCCGACCGCTAGCTCAACGGCGCAGGGCGAATCAGAGTGCCTCTTGCCCTCGGTACTGGGTTTGGTCATGATTTATCAATCCTAGTTGAGACGTAGAAGTGGGCAATGGAGTAGAAAAGTCCCTTGGAGGGGGAGACTAAGGGAGTATTTAACCGAAGAAAGGGATGGAAGTCGCAAGGTAAGCCTTACACATATAGGTACGCCATCGCATGCTGACGAACCCTGGTGCATCCGACATCTCCATCCCCAATTTTAGGTCTCGTGGAGTTGTAGTCCTTCGGTATTAATTGGGCAGCACAAATGCCTCTGGCACGTTACGGTCAATCTGCGATCATGATGAGGCAATTTTCCGCCAGTTGAGATAATTTTGGATTCTCGCAGCGAGCTCCGATTGGCTGGTTAAATGCCTCAGGCCCTGACAGGCCCCGACCAACGATGCTTGGACCGAAGCTTTGGTCATTGAGGCAGGAAAGGATGAAGAAGTTGAGTGGGAGACCGAAGTAGTGGGCTCCAGAGCTAGGACGATTGTGGGTGTGAAAAGAAAAGGTCATTCTACGTGTCGAACAAAAAACATCAGCGCTGACATAAGCCTGCGATTTCCGGTTGCTTTTGGATATCTTCTTCTTTGCCCTCTGAGCACCGGCCAATGGAACGTAAGATCAACACTCGAACACAGTCTTCTGGAGGCGTTGAGTATTGGAATCTGGGACATCGTAATCAGCACCCTTCTTGCCTTCAAAGAGCGGTGTTTTTCTCCGACAGCTTGTCATTTCGGCGATTATAAAAAGCTGCAGTGTGCACACGTCTCTTGTACGTGATAGTTCGGAGTTCGACTTCGAACATGCTCGAGGTCTCAGGTTTCTCGACAAATTGTGTTCCCAGGCAGAATGACATTCTACGAATTATCAAGTTCGCCATTACTTATACGTGTTTCTTTGCCAAGGAAAGAGTTAAACGTAATTCGTATCCGCCCCGGACTTCCGTCTGGTCCAAGGACCGAACATGGAATCCCATTCTTAGTACGCGAGCCTTTATCTGGACCGCAGGTACAACTCGAAGTATGCTTAAAGTGGACTAAGCGTTTCACGCCTTAGTTTAGTCCGGCTAGGCGAACAGGGGCCTACGATCTTGACCGGATGAATATTTCTAGAACTTCGGCTCTAGATGGGTCAAAACTTCGTAAATATACTCCGTGTGCACCCTACGTTACCAGAGCTTTCCTCGGATCTCCTTCACTGCGCGTTCTCCACGGTGAAGAGGCGCCATGGCCTGCTGATGAACTGTGATTTCGTATTACCCGTTCGTGGATAGAATCTTATTCTCTCTTAGGCCTCACAGCGTGAAGATGCGTTCACGGATGCCTATTTTCCTTCAGCAGTGCTGTAAAGTGGCGAGGTCAATGCGGCACAGATGAGATTGGACTCGAGGCGGAGCTGGCAAATTATTGACGCTCATTCTATTCTTCGAGGGCAAAGTAAACAAGCCAGAGCGGCTAGTCTCGTACCGGGAATTTCGTTGCTTACACAGCCGGCCCTTGAAATACATTCGGCGCAAGCGTGACGGAA
>NHYE01005324.1:0-21855 GCA_002938385.1 Gymnopilus dilepis | reverse complement strand
CCAGATTCCGGGCTGACTTGTAAGTTGAAAAGAAGACGATTTCCTTCAGACCAGCCAAGGAGGCAGACGGGAAATCGGGGTTCTCGACTCGAATGTCTTCGTCTTTCATGTCAAGATTTTTTTCGCATATATCTAGAAATTCAAGACCGGGAAATCTGGATAGTGCGACAGAATGGAGAAAAGTGAAGGTTGTCCTTGAAGAGGCGTAAATCCAGAGATTACGAAGTTGATTAGATGGCCTTTGGGCAACTTCGAGCCACATTTGGTCATGTTCGGGGGAGTTGTATTTGGAGTTATAGAGATAAAGGGATCGAATATTGTGCCAATGGTTGGTCAGAAATTCAAAGACGAAAGGGCCGTCCTCCAGCCCAACTTCGTATATGAATACGGCCATCTCGGCCTCCCCAGCACGGCGCACAATTTCCTCCCGGTACTCCAGGCTAAGGGAACGCTTCATGTACGTCAGGTTGAGTGCTTGGCTCCAGAGGGACGGGGCTGCAAGAAGTAGACTTCTCCAGCGAGCACAGACATGGGATACGTTTCGAAGGGCGATCAGAGCTGGCGAGTCTTTATCGGCGTGAGGGTCCACCTTTGCGCTGAGGCCAAATATACGATAGAGTATATCTGTGGGAAGTATGGAGATTGGTGGACGGGCTGAGCGCTGCTTTTTCGTGAAATTGAAGGGCATATTTGGGGCGGCGTAATCGTATGTGGTGGTTCTGTTCAAGAGTTGGTGTTCACACGTAGGTTGGAGCACATCCTGGCAAGTTCGAAGACACACGTACTTGGTCTTCAAATTGTAGCTATGAATACACCCAGTGAGTCTTGACGTCATGGCATAGCCCTCTCGCCCTCATGCCCGAGGTGACTGATGGTCTAATTTGCGTCCGTTCAGCGGTCCGGAGGAATTTTGTGCAAATTCATTTGAAGATATTGTGAGGGATAATTACTTTCAAATTCAAGCCTTGATACAGTAGCGACTGACGACAAACGGTACACCAAGTGGCTGAATGCTATCGCGATGAATCATGACAGTAACGGCCCGTTATTCTACTCGAGCAGTTGCGTCAGGGCTATCGAATGACAAGCACACTCAATTCGGAGTTAACATCACTGTCCATCAATACTTCATATTTAAGCTTGAAACTGCTCCTCGTCGAACCTTTCTTCTTTCTTGATGCTAAAAGTCTTCGAAAGGCTTCAAAATCTGCCTTGTCGGAGATGCAAGCAGTCTTGAGGAGAGGGAAGAGAATTGTTGGAGACTTTGGTTGGAGAGTGGCTAGGTAGCGCAAAGTCCGGCTGTCCATTATCAAGTTTGTCACTGATGTGAATGTGAGCAGTAGATCTTCTACAGCAGAATTGACGGTCTTGCTAAAGGATTTACGGCCTTCTAATTTGAGTAGAAGATTGTTGACGTCGTTGAGGGGAAGGGACCGGATGCAGGAAATCATTTCTGATATGATAATGCGATGGAAATCTGATTCTGGCAGTCGATGGTCCAGATAACCAGCACCACGGAGAATGAAGCGAAAGGAAAGCTTCTTTTCCGAAGGTCTGCGCGCGACTGGGATAGAAACTTTTATACAGTCCTTGCGAAATAATAGTTTGAAGTACCCAGTCGAGGGGTTACTAAAAGACGGAACCTCCCTAGCCATTGAAACGAACTGGATGTATTTCTGCAAAACACAAGCCACTTTATCCGTGATTGATGATGGTTCGTTGCGGAAAGGGATCACGCTGCAAAGGTTAAGGATGCAGTCCTCCGCTGGATGTATGATGTCCAGGAATTGTAGGACGTCACCCGCAATGGAAGACGAAGAGGTCGAGATCTCGATTGCCCTCAAATAAGGCAGAGCAGCAGAAGAGAAAGAGTAGTCCTTCGTGACGTGCTTGCGACTGTCCTGGAATATATACAGGCTCTGGAGGTAAGGGAACCTCTCAAGCGCAATTGCTTCGAGAAAATCAAGGATAGTCTGTTGGGAGCCATGGAAAACAAGATGAAGAAGCTGATTTGACGGTCTCTGGGCTATGTGGGACCATACTCGGTAGGGACCGGTTATACTGGAGTCAGTGAAGCTCATACTGCGTATCCTATGCCAATGCTTGCCAACAAAGTCTTCAATGAAGGGACTGCCCTCGGACATTATGGCCAAAACGTGCAATTCGGCCTTCCCAGCACGTCGTGTGATTTCTTCTTGCCACTGAGGGCGAAGGCGGACAAGGTACGTCAGATTCAGTGCTTGGCCCCAGATCGTCGGAGCGCTCGAGAGTATGCCCCTCCAAAGAGCACAGACGTGAGATATGTTCCGAAGGGTTTCCAAAGCTGGAGCGAAGTTGTCCCCAATACCCATGACGGAGCTGAAGGAAAATATATGCCAAAGTATTTCTGGAGGAATTTTGGAAATTGGTGGAGACACAAGGGCAGATTTTGAGGCACATTCTATGGCTGTTCCCGACGCCTCTTCGGGCCTCGCAGACGTTGGAGAATGCGACATGGACAACTTCGTGGTCAGAGCATGTCGATGTTGATGGCAAGGCGTGTTTGTCCGACTGGGCCGGACACCGATTCGGTGGGAGAGAAAGGCTTTGACAAATAAGGACAAATATCGCGCTCATGATTCCCCGCCCTATCGCGTCCACTGTTGAACCCCATCATGCGGCCCTTATTTTGCCAGAGTCTCGTTTGGAAATGGGAGTGGCACAGACTCAGAAAAACGTTGGGAAAAGTCAGGCGTGAGTCGAAGTCCTCCCCTACAGGTTGTATCTAACTCATTTTGTAGGACACCGACACGATAGGTCAATGACCACGGCGTGTCTTTGAGCTCAACTTGAGCTTTAGGTCGAAGGTTATTTGACGGAAATTGCCCCTTCACTCTAATCGCCGTTCTTTTGTCTTTCATCGCCGTTCTTTCGTACGGAACTGCCTGAAAACTTGAAGGGCGTCCGGACCCAGGACCCACAACGAGGCTTTCTACCACTGCTTGCATTTCGTGCGCACATCTTTTTCATGCGAGTCATGACCATTTGGGGTTTGCTCCATCGTACTGATTCCATGGTCTTTTTTGCCTTAATTCAATAAGCCTTTCTTTTCCTTGCTTGATCGACACCGAGAGCGAAGGATTACGACTAGCTCAACCTTTCTCGGAAGTCCAAACCTAGAGGCCCTGCTTTGGATATCCCTACCAACACACATAGAATGCTTGCGAACCCGTCAAACCCAGGCTCAAGTTTTAATACGTCGACACAATCCTGGAGTTAATGCGACGATTGGAACCTCCGAGATCCGTCCTGAGGCATGAATCGTGTTCCTCTCTCGCCTGCTCATGCTCTGCGCGTGCCTCCCCTACAACTATACCACGCAACACTCAACATCTAGGCTTTTCACCAGCCGGCCCCACACGTACGCTCACCTCCGCCCTCCTCTCTTCCGTTACCACCCTCCACTCCGCGCCCTTCACGTAGACCTGTTCAACCCCTCACAAGCTTTCTGTCTTCAACAGCATCGCGCTGTCGCCTGTGCTGCAGGACGTCAATGATCGTACAAGGTGGGAGGTGCCTGAGAGGACGCGGAGCTCGGGGTGAAGTTGATCAACCTTGAGGCGTTGAGTGTATTCGACCGTCCTCCGTATTCTCGGGAACGAGCAGGTTGACATTCTCGCCTTGGAAACGGGCATGACCAGTTGGACGAATGAACGTCATCCCAGCGGGAGCGTACCGCTCTCGGCGTGAAGGGCGGTGAATGCGGACAATCAAGTGCTGTTGCGGGATGACTGCTAAAGAGAAAGCGGAGGCAAGCCGTCTGTGGTGGGAGGCAGACCCATGTCAAAGTGGCGGATGAGGTGGTCGGAGCAGCATGTGTACCTGCAGTTGAAGTCCATGCCCTCGTGAGGTGGTTTTTTCTGACCCTAGAGCTCGACAACGAGGAAAGAGACGTCATAACCCCATCTCCCCGCACGCCCGCCTTCCTCTGCACGGCGCATACCGATCAGGCAACCTCCACATCGCTCTTGGTGCCATCGACTCTCTGCTTTTTGTCGTCGACTAGAATACTGCAAGTCTATTCCATCCATTTCCGGAACATAACTTTTGACGAATTCAAACGCCTTTTTCTTCATTCAGACCATCATGCTACCACAAAGTGAGGACCCATGATCTACAACCCTTTCAAAGGAAAAGTAAATACTCCCAATTCATGGCGACTGGTTTTCCGAACCTCTACTGGATGACCACGGTTACCTCCTCGCTTCTGAGATCCGGCATCATCTTCGTCATCTTGACTTTCAGGCCCGTAAGCTTTTCCAAAGCTCCCAGGTCGATCTCTTCAGAGTAAGCTGAGAAGAACTCCACGGTGTAAGATTCCATCCTTGTTCCCATCGTTTTTCGCAATTCCAGGTATCGCTTTAAGAAAGGGAGGCCCGGCTGGGCGAAGGTCCTGATGGTCTGAAGGGAAGGCATGATCATGGTCTCACTGGATAGAGACCGCCGGGACTGGAGAGCAGTGAGGTGGGCTAAACCGTCATTGTTAATTGTCAGGTCTTCCACTGAACTGAGTGTGGAGAAAAGACTTTCTAGAGCAAGATTCACCGGGCTGCTGAAAAACTGTGGGGCTTCAAGTTCGAGCTCCAGTTTGTTGCAATGGGCAAGAAAGAAATGAAGGCAGGAAATCATGCCTGGGAGGACAAGCTGATGGAATTGGGATTCATGCCGTGGATGTGAATTGGTATGATCCACATTTGTGAGTACGAAGGATAGAGAAGACATCTGTCCTGGTCCAAAAGATGTTGGCGCGATCGGAACAGAAGCGACAACGAAATCTTCGATAAATCGCATGACAGGGCACATGTCAAGGCCTCTATTGAATCTGCTTGAAAAATGAGCTTGCGCAGCAGTCTGAGCGGTTTGAGAGAATTTTCGGAAGATGGAAGGTATTTTATAGATAGTCGGTGCTTTAGCGTTTCGGAAAGAGAGTGAGATAGAAAGACTGAGGATACAATCTGTGGCAGGCTTTATGCTGTCCAGTAATTGTATCACGACGTCTGTGATAGAGGTTGAAGTAGATGAAATATCGATGGATGCCAATCGTGGCAGAGAGACCACACCGAAAGAGAGTTTATCGAAGACATAGTCTGCATCATGAACGCAAAGGTACTGGGTAACTTTGAGACTTTGCAGGTTAGGGAACCTGGTAAGACCAATGGATTTCAGGAAATCGAACAGAGTTTTCTTGGAACAGAAGATAGAAAGGTGGGCCAACCGAGTCGATGGCTGTTGAACGATATCCGACCATGTCTGGTAAAGACCAGGGTCAATGTACCCAGTGGAGTCGGTGTAATTTAAGCTGCGTATCCTATGCCAGTGCATGCTTACGAAGTCAGAGTCGAAGGGATCGTCTTGCTCGCCAAAATTGGCCAAGACGTCCATCTCCGCTTCCCCAGCCCGTCGCACGATCTCATCCCGCCACTCCGGACGCAAACGCCGCAGATACCCCAAGTTGAGCGCTCGGCTCCAAACTGAGGGCGCTCCAAGGAGTAGTCTCCTCCACTGAATACAGACGTGCGATAGGTCTCGTAGGGTGTTCAGAGCTGGATTTTCGTTATCGCTTCTGGGGTCCATGATTGCCATGAGGTCGAATATACGCAGGAGTATTTCTGAAGGAATTGTAAATATTGACGGGTACGACTGGAGCTGTGTTGGCATTGGATCCATGGGATTATTTGAGGTTGGAAATTTTTTGAAGGAGTGAAGGAGTACCAGAGCTCCGAGGATGTGAATTCGTAGACGGTGGTACAGTTTAACGGGAGAGGAGGCACGTGGGTTGACAAAAACGTCGTGGATGAACACGGTCACTTAGAGCTCGAGTTTGTTTACATCCGAGGTATTCTGTCAAGTTTGCTGAAGAAAACAGATTGAAAAGTGATATCAATTACAAGAGGATAAGTACTGAAAATGCGTTGCCCTATAAGTGCTCCTTGACAAATTTGACCGTCAATCCTGCTATCCCGTCCAGGATATCAGTGTCAGGTACATCGTCGCCATCTGGAACCACAACACTCAGACTGTCCACCGTTATTTCCATTCCCACCCGCAGATCTAGAAATTCTCTGATAGATGAAAACGCGTTCTTATCAGTGGCGATACTGCTAAGGTTGGGGAAAATGGGCGTCGGGCATTGTCGTTGGAAAATTTCGAGACACAGCCATGTCGTTGTATCGGTTTCGCGGAGTGCTTCAACCCCCGAAAGCCTGAGCAGGAATTTTTGGATGTTGCCGCTCTGAACCTTGTCGATGGCGATCGGATGCGCAATTTTGAGAGAAAGACCTGTGATACTTTCTAGAGAGAATGTGAATAGACTCGATATAAAGCACGAGATCACGCTGGCCACCGGCTGCCAGGGAGAGTCTACCAGGCTGGCGGCATCGTCAAGAGAAAAGCGGAAGGGAAAACGATTGTCGAAAGAAAGCGTGCTGGATGTTGCACACACAAATTCAAGGTAATTATGTGCGAATGCAACACAGGCGAACCCATTAAATTGGGAGCGGTGTTCTGATGCTTGCAGGGAGCGTTTCGCAAAGCAGGCCAGATATTTCGGAAGGACCAAAGATATGAGTTTCGTCAGTGAGGTTTCGTTGCGAAGGAAGAAAGGGCAGGCGGAAAAGTCGAGACTACAGTCTTCCGCAGGTCTTATGTCGCAGAGAAATTGTAGCATACCGCAGACCTGCTGGCACGATACTATTTTGATCTTTCTCAGACCCGGCATGGAAGCAGAGGAAAAGATGAAGTCCTTGAAGCTAGCATCTGAGCGTGGTGTGGGGAGGTTGAGGCTTTCGATGATCTCCAAGCTCTGAAGGAAAGGAAATCTTCCGAGAGAGATGGAGATGAGGAAAGTGAAAATAAGTGCCGGAGATCCATGGATTTTGAGGTGAATAAGATTAGATGTTCGCTCGGCGACGCCAAACCAGGTGATGAATTCCTTGATTTGAAGGGAGTCTGGATCCACTTTGACATTCAGACTGCGGATCCTTGACCAGTTTTTGCGTACGAATTCGGGGACAAAAGGGCCTTCGGCGACATCGCGGTGCGCGGCCAGGATATCCAATGGAGCCTCCCTCGTCCTCCGCATGACTTCTGCATGCCACTCGGGAGCGTGAAACGTACGGCCCAGATTGAGCACTCTACCCCAAAGCGAAGACGCTCCCAACAAGACGCTCCTCCAGAAGGTGGAGACTTGAGACGCGCGACGAAGAGTGTCTATGGAAGAATTTTCGTCGTCTGTTTCCGGATCCATCGCTGCGATCAAGGAGAAGATGAGCCACAGGACTTCTGAGCCGATTTCGGAGATGAATGAACGCCCAGACGTATCTTCCTTGAACGCTTCTGGCGCGGACGTTGTGAATCCGGGCATTGCTCCAGGCGTGCTCGACAGAGGCGGTTGAAGGTGCGTCATGGTTGAGACCAAGTTCCTTACTTGACCGTGGCTTGTTTACTCCAATTTGAACGAGAGTCGTAATATTTGCACAACCTGCGAACATCCCTGGCGACCTTGAGCCCTCGTTGCCTCGGGAGACATCTTCTGCGTTTGCAATTGTCTGTTGAATTACCAAGGCTTTCTGATCCACTGAAAATACAGTGACCCCAAATTCGCCCCTAATTTCTAAAAAGGTCAATTCGGCGCGTCGGCTTTATCCGAGATCATGTGCCGTGACAATTTCTTCGCCCCCGTGTCACTGTCAATGTCCATCGTTGTTTCTTCTCCACGGTTGTCGTAGACCTGCTCCAGAGGCCTTTCGACGGCCTTCAGAACTCCCAAAGGTACGAAATATGTTCGGAGATCGACCTTCGAAACTCAATTCCCTTGTTCTCAGTAATGGCTAGCGAGACGACCGAAGATGTCGAGAGCAGTCTCCAAGCTCTGCTGCAGGCTTTCGCCATCATCATTTTCTCAGAAATTGGCGACAAGACTTTCCTCATCGCAGCCATTCTCGCCATGAGACATCCACGCCTGATAGTCTTCGCGGGTGCCTTTGGGTCTCTCGTCGTCATGTCGTTCCTCTCAGCAGCCATGGGCCACCTGTTACCCACACTCATCCCACGGAGTTGGACCCAGTTCGCTGCCTCTGTTCTTTTCCTCATATTTGGCGGAAAGATGTTCATCGAAGCCAAGGAAATGAAGGGCGGTAGTGAGAAGATCGAGGAGGAGATGCGAGAGGCTGAAGAAGAGATTGAAGATGATGACGCTGTCCATGACGGGACGGGTCTGCCCAGCGCCACGCTCGATGGGCACGTAATTCCACTGGAGGAGATGGAAGAAGGAGGTCGCGTTACGAGCTCGAGAAGTCGTTCTCGCTCGCCCGTTGGTCGTACACCCTCAAAGTCCTCTTGGGCTGAGGGTGCTCGCAATTTCTGCAGTCTCTTCCTAGGTCCCGTCTTCGTCCAAGCCTTCGTTCTCACCTTCCTCGGCGAATGGGGTGACCGGAGTCAAATCGCTACCATTGCTCTGGGAGCCGCTCATGTGAGTTTTGGTATCTCTCCTGACCTGCGGAAAGCCGGTGTGCTAACCTCGTCCGGATAGAACGTTTATCTTGTTACCCTCGGAACGGTTTTAGGTCACTCTTGCTGTACGGCTTTGGCGGTCATCGGTGGCCGGTACGTGTCGACAAAAATATCAGTCAAGCACGGTATGTCTGCGTCCTGCGTTCTCTCCTTTCATCACCTTCTCTAATCATGGGTGCATCGTCTCAGTGACATTTGGTGGATCAATCCTCTTCCTCTTATTCGGCGTCGTCTATCTTTACGAGGCCTTCACTATATCCTCCAACGTTGAGATGTCTATCCCCATCAGCCCCGACACCCCAACAATCGCTTGAACTAGACAGAATATAGAAGCAAAATAGCAAAGTTAATCGACAGTTTCGGACGTTGACCCGCCTTCCGCTTATACCTCTCACCGATCCTTGAATATAATCCGCGGATTTATAGAGCTGAGTGTTCGTTGTAATTAAGTTATGTGTACTACCTATCTCAGGGCCAGCTTAATGTCGCCTGTTCGCATCTATACCCAATGAAACAAAGTCACTGAAACCCATTGCCCTTGATTGAATTGTTGTCCGATTTGGTCGAAAGGATCTCTAATACGAACATCTCCGGCAATTCAGGCCATAGGGTGCTTGGGTCATGTCAAAAAATATCATATTCAAGCCAGCGTATCCTCCAAGTACCAAGTGATATGGTCTATCGATATCGCGCAATAACGTCCGTTACTTTGCTGTATTTGGCTATTGCTTCCAACCTTTCCGGATAACGTTTGAAAAAGTCGCCCACTTCTTGGGACCACTCTGCCTTCTCCAGCAGATATGGTAAGATGTGCTGATTCATAGTCCTGCCAGCGCCGCTGTCGTTATCCAGGTTTTCTTTGACAAACGCAAGCTCCAAAGCAAACATCGTACTGGTGGCGAACCTTTTTGCGTCCATTCTGTATTTGCTTTCGACATCGGGATCTCGGAGAAGGTCATGAATCAGATTCATGTATGCGACGGACCATCGATCGCTCCCCCGACGGCTGGCATAAAGCAATCTCAGCGACGCTTCGTCGATGCCTAGAATATCGGGCGTTGCATTCGCGAGCCAGCCCCCCGTTGGCGAACCCATTAGCTTTGGCTTTTGCTCGCAGATTATGTACATCATAGCGATGGCGAAAGTGAGACCCTCGTTCGAATAGTATTGATCCAGCGATGGAAGAACATATTCTCGGAACGCCTTCATAACGGAGGCGTGAATGCCTTGATCCTGGTAGAGTGAATCCTCTGAGTGTGGAATTACTTGTCAAGTTCAATTAAACACCCACCAAAGTTTTGATTGACTCGATGTATCCCACAATAAATCTGATGAAGTCGTTGGGCTGGGGCTGCAGTCGTGTGTCATTGAATATTTCTAGGATGGACAATTCGGCAATGGAATTAGATAGCTCCCCTGTCAATTCACCATGCCGAAGGTGGTCTGGAAGATAGTTATGAGCGTATTTGTATAACTGGGATTCCCTATACCCATTCACTGACGCTAATGGATATTAATATAGTTGTGATTGTGAGGTTCGATCACTGTTCAAAAATCTACGGAGCGGCGTACCAAATTGGTCAGGATGCTTCAAGATCTCGAGACATCGAATTGCCAACCGAGTATGTCGCTGAGGAGCATCTAAGAAGTACTCTTTGGATCTTGAAACATCTCGAAGGAATTCGCCGAACGAAGCATGAGTCGCCTGGATCCAAGGCTTCCTTATTTCCTGGATGGTCAAAACGGATGCTAGTTGACCAATCATGAGCTGGGTCTCCCCCTCTTCTAGCGACAGGAAAACATCGGGGAACCATGAATCCATGTCGGGATAATTAAACCCTAGGCAAAGTATATCCAATAAAACACCTGCATCGTCGCCAGCGGCAGACAAGATAGTCGAATAGAGGGTATCCAGGGTAGCAAAAGGAGCTTCAAATTGTTTGTTTGGCTCTCTGTAAGTTGGCTGCAATATGTATATCGGTGGCGAGACGCCAGGCTTATACTCTCGCATCCCAAGGACAGTTTGGAGGCGGCTTATTGGTGGAGGTCTGCGAGTCGAACCGACATATTTCATGACAGTCGCGGCGTAAACAAACTGTCCAGACGCATTCCGTACCAGGGTGGACAAGATGTCGGGATTGGGCCAATCAGGAGGGAGTGTTGCACGGCTTGGGTGTGATCTTCTAATTTCTTCGAATTTGTCCTGGAAAAAGATTAGTATATCGTCGTTGCAGAAGACTTTGTCGAGGTCCAAGTGGAATAACAATTTTTTGTCGTAGTTGGAGAAGGCTGCTTCTAGGTGCCATTCTGGACGAGATGATACCAAAAATTTAATGGGTATGGCAGTGGACTGTAAGACGTCCAAAATAATCTCCACGAGGTGCGTTTGGGCTTCCACGTCTAGGCACTCATCAAGGCCGTCGATTATAATGAGGCGGGCAGAATTTAGCAACGTAGAAGAAGTAGATGCCGTCAGGCGCTCAAGCGGGCGAATTATGAGAGTGCGAAACTGCGTCTGGATGGAACGTCGCAGTATAAGTGGATCGCGCCGAAGTTCCTCGTTGATGAAGTCTTGTAATTCTGGGATGTTTATTGAAACTTGGTATGCAATCGTGGCGACAAGGCAGTTAATGTTGTCTCTTGATGGATCAAATCTGTAGAAAAAGAAAGTTGCCAGCAGACTTCCGTCTGCAGCTCGACGCTCCGCAAGCGTCTGTGCCAGCGCAGACTTACCCACCCCGGCCGAACCTTTCATCCACATCGCCCTCGGAGCCTCAGGCCCTCAGTTGAGGTCGATCCATTCATTTATCTCCTTCAATACGGAGAGCCTGGTATTTTCATGGCAGCGTGGAGGAGATAGCCGTCCCACATAGTCGTGAAGAGCTGCAGGCACTGCACTTTTCTGCAGGAATTCAGAGGCGGTGCTGACTGCAGCTTGACGTGCGTCAGTAGAGTCAAGTCACTCTATCATCGAGAATCTCACCTGTGGTCTGATGTACAACAAACGTTCCACCGCTTACTGCGATGTTTTTGCTTCGTTCGAACATTGCGCAAGGGAATGTGGGCTGGCGACGAGTATGCCGAGCAGTAATGCGGTCTGTCAAGAAGGTTTTATTATAATTTCTAGTCATTCAACGTAATTTCTTATACTTTTGACAGGCAGTGGTTTCTCGTCGGTATGTTACGGCGGCCGCGGTTGACTAGTCACTAGATGCTATAATTACGTCTCTGCATGGCCACTGCATTCCCAGAAGCTTTCGACAACTAAAGTTTTGAGTTGGCCGCAATCCACATCTTCGAAGTGCTCCTATAAAGCTATGGTTTCATTGCAATGGACCAACTTCGAAGGCATTCAACGTGCAGCCACAAGCCAACTGATTGCTGGTATACGAGATATCATAGCATGGGAGGCGACAGGGTCTTGCGCACGGTAATCACAGGTGTCAAGGGTGAAATTGATTACAAGACGATTACGTCCACACGCTTGCAATTGTACGTGGGCGGGTTCAACGGGCCCCACGGGCATGTCATTATAATTAGTCGTATCTCTACGTCCTCAGCTAGCGACAAACAATGTCCAGCATTGTACCTACGTACTTATTCAAAAACGTAGTACATATGTATGTGATGTGTGTGGCAGGGGAATGACAAGGGGAGTAAAAATAGATTCTCAACAGCAGTTCCAAATGCACGTTTGGAGGAATTTATTTCACCAACGGGATCCGCTATCAGTTTATTGAAAGCTTGTTACACAAACTACATACCGAACCTACTTGGCGACGAGGACTCTACCAAGTTTTACGGTAAGCCCACCGAAAGTTTATGGGGTCGGAAAGTCTCAGGCGGGCAACACAAGCGAACCGTCGAGGAATGTGGCAAGACTCGCAGCCTTTGAGGACCAATGGCGGTGCAGGAATTCCGGACGACTTAACATTTCTTTCATTCTCACCGGATCAAAGATTTGATGCATCCGTGTCTAATCAAGGATGTAGCTCTCATGAGCTCCAGGAGCTCCATCATTCTTGTGATAACGAACAGAGACGTGAGTCCTCCCGCTCTTGAGCCTCGAAGCACTGAGTAGGAAAAAAAGGTCAGAGTGTGAGAGTCGAAGGAATGTACAAGACATACGTGACGTCCGCATGCGTGAATTGCTGGAGATGGTTGTTATTCTTCCAGCCGTGGTGAGCGGCCTTCAGTGCCTTCTCCCCATGCTCTGCGTAGCCAGGCCCATTAAAGACTGCTTGGACACCCGTACGACCCTCCTTCTTTGCCTCCTTGTGGATCTCCTTTCCACTCTTGACATATTCCTTATGAGCGGCGCGGAAGGCCTTCTTGCGTTCTTTCTCCTCCTCCGTCAACTTGGGTCTGGAGAAACTAGACAGGACGGATAGAAGGCATGAGAAAAGCGGGAATCGTAGTGGTTGTGGTTGGACTTACATTGCTTTGAGAAGACTGGGTTTTCGTTCCTCGCTTTGGGTTCGGCGCTCAAGATAGCTTATGAGCGCGCTCTCCAAATCTTGGCGGGCCTGCGGACCAGAATCAGAGACGTTGTCCGACGAAATGAAGTCCTGTTTACGCACCGCTAGTTCCGCTCGTTGAGTGTTATACACAGAATACGCCATGACGGTGCTGACGCAGAACGATGCCAGCAGAGGGATCAAGGACAAGCAAATAGAGAACTTCATGATGGAAAGGAAGGGATAAGGTGAGGGTCGTCAGGCGTAAGGAGTGTGTCTCGCAGAGACGACAAGAATAAGATTGGGATGTGGATGGGGAGACCAGCTCTGGAAGATCACCGCATTGGAAGACCTGCTTTATACAAAGGAAGCTGAGCCGGTCTGGCCGGGGCTTGCCTTAGTTTTGGAGACCATCTGATGATATACCGCACGTATAATATTATCACGATTTCAAAATAAACATAGCTCGGACGAACTTTGATGCAGATCTGATCGTCTTTCTCGGAAACATATTAGAGAATGACGAGAAAGGGCCGCCCAAGCGCTCTGAGATGCCTTTAGCATGGACCATTTAACGGAGACGCTTTCAACTTGAAATGAGAGCTATTGGCAGCAGGTTCTCCAAAGGAAACGAGAGTCTTCAACGAGCATTGGGGATCACCTTTGAGTAACAGATTCAGATCAGCATTGGGGGACCACAGGAAGTCGTCGCTTGCTTACACGAGTCATTTACGAGATGAAGCTTCCTTTATAGCACCAAGCAGGTTCAACCTGAACTGAACTGCTTTGGGCAAACGGGAGTAAAAGGTTGAGCGAGGGTTTGGCGGTGAAGTACTCAACAAGTAAAACCAAGATCCTGCTTTGAGGGACGAGTTACTGATGATGGCTTGATCATGATCGTGTCAACGGTTACAACGCCGACGAGGATGACAATCAGGACAAAGAGGTGCATACTGGTGCATACAGCGCGATCCAAACGATAAAACTGTGGCGCTTGGCTTCGATTGATGGAGCTTGACGGTGGAAAGGATGTACAGGCCAACATTCACGAACCCAAGACATCTCTCTACCTTGAAGGAGTGGTATTTTGAAATAGCTACAGCGGCTCGGCGGCCGAGATATAAAGTACTGGGGAAAAGAAAAAGTGAGAATCCGAAGCGCATAGCAAAAAAATTTCAGCGAACCATTATTTCCTCTGATGAACGCGTCCCCGTAACGATTCGTCACAACACCGTTCACATGTTCCTCAGTTTGCTCCAGCGCGATGTTCATGAACCCGTCAAGGCATGACAAGACTCCTGTTCCATAAAATCGTATCAATAACACCAAAGAGGACGAGGCAAATCCGAACCCACCTCTGTAGTCCACCCCAGATGTCAAACGCACAATCACTCTTTTGCCTACAATGCCCTTGAGGAAATCGGTTGGTGAGCCTGTATGAGACTGAGCCCCTGGGGGTGGTGGCGGTGGTGACTGGTCTGAGGGTGGTCGAGGACTTTCATCCATCTTCGTTGCTGCCGTCGCCGACGTCGTAGAGCACGATGGTGAAGGTTCAAAATGCCATCCGCGTCAGGCAGCGTGGCTTTGTTTGCTGCTGTTATGTTCGGTGCTTGTTGTCTTTTCGGACTTCTGTGACGGGTGTCACATCTGCAGGGTTAGTTTCAACCCCTTCATCCTCGAGCACAACTTGACGTTCGTAAGTGTCTGTACGGTACAATGTCTTTGTATGTCCCTATTTACACATTTGCGTTATTTTAGGTTGTTTTTTCTAGCAGATAAGGTCCTGTGCGACTGGCTGCCAAGCTGCCAGGGGCAATCATCAAGGAATTTCGGGCATAGGAAGTCCATTACTCTCCGAATAAAAGCGTGCGCGAACAGCACCCTCTTCTTATATTTTATTTAGATCTAATTGGCCGCTGAAATCATATCATGCGCTCATATACGAGGTGTAGAACTTGGAGTCTGAAGCCCCTATTATAACACCGCCACCTACGCGTCTGTCACGTGGATACACTATCGCGACAAATGTCGCCATCCGCGCACCATCGTCAAACATCGAAAATAACTCCAATGACGACGAGTCAGCAAAATCGTCGTGTCCTTCGACGTCCACAGGCTCCCGTTCGTCGCCCCTCGCAGCCTGAACACCCCGTCGACCGCCGTCAATTTTTGAGCATATATGGATACCCTACCCCCGGAGTTGCATGCCTACATTTGCCAGGCAATCTGTCTAGACGAGGGCGTCAGCATTCGAGCGTTGAGTGAAGTTTCAAAATACTTCCATGAAGTCTCCAGACCGTACCTCTATCACGCCACCTCTGCGGTGGGCACTCGGCAAATCCTGGCCTTAGTGGATCGGCTGGAGAATACGCCAGCGTACCTGCGCCACATTTACCACTTATTCCTCTCCGATGTGCCTCACTCGCCATCTTCGCCTGCTGCTGAGCAAGTGCATCTGACATCGGCTCAGTGCAACGCCATCATTCGGTTGTTCACCCTTGCGGCCCCGACACTCAGGACGTTCACGTTCCATGGAGGCTCGCCCTTCACCAGTACATTCATGATTGGTCGGATATTCCGGACGTCATTCCCTCACTTGCATACGCTCGTCGTGTCTGGCTTTTACCCCTTCCCATCCGTTCCCGGGACCTTCCCTTCCTTGACGCACCTGCATCTGGACGGGAATCGGAATCCGCAGGGTTTATTGCAAGTTTCGGCGCTGCATGAAGCTTGTCCAGAATTGGCGGAGTTGAAGGTGACCGGATTAGGTGGCGCGGCGGGATTTGTTCTGGAGTTGACAGAGGCATTGACGGAACGCGAGGTCGCAACTGGAAATCAGGGTGTGAAGGACCCTATTCAGCTACCACCACGACTACGCAGGGTCACTATCCAACCTGGTCCAGAGCCAAGTGGATGTTCAGCGATCGCGACGCTGAAGGACAATACGATGATGCTGACAATGGATATAGCGAAGGCGCTTCTCCCACAGGGCGTGGAATTGTCAGTGCAGGAAAGAAGTCAAGAGGCGTTATCGTCACAGTACTTCCACGGTGAATGGGCTAAGCATTTGACTTATTAGAGTAGTCGTAACATGAATAATTATATAGACATAGAACCTCGATTTCTGCTTCCTTTCCCCTTATTGCAGTGAGGCGAATGTTCGAGTATATACACCGTATGGACGTTTGATGGACTTGCACATACCAATGACCATATCAGCAAGACAGTCGTCGGACTTGAAAGGCGAAAAGAACGAGGCCCTAAATACACGTTGTAAACTCAAGAATTTGGTGGAATTTTCCTTCATATGTTCACCCTCTGTCTGCACAGTGCCCTACCTTGAAGGCGGGGTAAGCAGGCGGTCGCTGAGGTTGAGTGTTCAGATTCGGAAATAGTTTCCATGTTCGACAACATCACGTGCCAGGGCATTTTCCACGTCGGAATCGGATTGGCAAACCCAATCAGCGACCTCATTCTAACCTTATTCCATCCTTTCACTTTCCTCCCCTCTTTTCCAAGCATTATGCCGAAAGCCAAAGCTCAAAAGTCAAAAACCGTCGTCACGAAGGCTCCACGAAGCAAGAATGTGCCCCAACCCAAAGCCGAGGATGTCGAAACCGAACTGGTAACGTTCGGGAAAACTCGTCACTCACGTCTCTGAACGGATTATCTGAACTTAGACCACTTCTGGGACTCCATTCCAACCCATCCATGCACTACACTTTGATGAGCTCAATCGTATCTGGCCCAACGATCGGCGAATCCCATCTGCGGAGTCTCGGAGGGCGTGGGCTTTAGCCCGCAACTTGAACCCCGTCAACGTCCATAGCTGGTGGTATAGGCGGAGGAAGATCGCCAAGAAGTCGAAATTTTCGATACCGAGAGACACCTACGAACTGGAGATCGGCACACCGCCGGAATTGCCTGTGGTCGTGAAGGAGGAGGTGGCTGCTGCTGATTTGCTGGCGTCGGAATTGACTGGCGATGATGGGATTGCTGCAAGTTCTGACGATTCTGCGATGCTTTCTGGGACGACTGGAGGGATCTTCACTTCTGATGCTGATTCTCGACTCTCTGAATGCACTGCTTCCTCTTTGACGCTGTTCTCGGACGTGCTGGACTCGCAGGCTCCCCTAGCCTCTGCAAAAGATGCATATATGCACTCTTCTCCCTCGAAAGTCGACCTCTACTTTGAAGATCCTTTTAAACTATCCTCCGATGTACCTAGCTCTTCAAGATGGAGCTCTCTTCCTCCAAGCTCTCCTCCTCTGCAGTCTTTGCCCTCGTCTCGCGTGTCGTCTCCGATGGACGAATATCTTGAAACGAGCAAGCACTTAAAGCTGGTCCTGGATACTGCGCCGACTACAAAGCCCTTATCAGAAACGGGTTTCGTCTCTGACAGAGGTATCTTGGTTTTTGGGACGTAACTCTGTCGCTGATGCTTTAGAAAGATGCCTTGTGGGCGTCATTTTCTCTCCTCGAATCCTTTTACCCTGCAGAATTCCTGCCGACTAGAATGGATGGCGTGCCTGTCAGCTGCTGCGCATACACTCCAGTGCTCGGGCTCAAGTCCGATAGAGAAGAACGGGCGCTTTTCGCCCAGCCTGTGGATGATCGATCACCACTGGACAGCCTCGTTGGGGACTTCGCACCGTGGTGCATGGACGGCTTCCGTATTGGGTATGATGGCTCTCTGCTAGGACAATGTTCTTACTGCTCGGCGACTCCGCCTTCCTCCGCCAATGACGAGTAGTGTCATGATTACTTCAACGGACTGTCCTTTTCTTCGCTATAGATGACTGTCCGACTGCTTCCTCATACTTTAGACGACGTGCTGCTACGTACTCTCGCTACAAACTTCCTGTCCTTCTACTTACGCTAGACGACTGGTGCTGGAATACGTTTTACCGACCTTTTCCCTGTTCTGGCCATGCGGGCGCTTCGGGTTCTCCATTGTTTTATCATGTGACTATGGCCTGCAACAAAAACGATTCAACAAAAGGGCCTCAATAATTGGCCTCGGCAAATTTACAAAAAAGGAAACCGCGAATGGGCCAGTGGAGGCCAGGGCCTAGCTACGGGCTGTGCTTTTTAGGGAATCCGACCATCCACCAAACAATGGGAGCTGAGGACGCGTCGTAAAGGGTAAGGCCCACCGTCAATGCGTTGGGCCAGCCAAACGCATTTAAAGGGACACATTGCGCTCTAGATTGTTTCCAACAATTACCCCACCCATTGTCTGCTAGTGCTTGCCACTCGACTTCTATATCCCACTATTATCTCTATACCACACCTGCTATACCCCCCCAAACGCACGATCATGGCTCGAAGTAAGGTCGAAATCGAAGACATCGACGAGGAATGTCAGGAAGTGACCGCGAAAGAGCATATCCCGCGACCCTCAAACCCTTTCATCCTCTATAGAAGGGACCAGATTAGGAAAGGCGGCGCCAAATTCCTCGGGAAGAAGCAAAGCGAGTTGTCGAAGATTATTGGGCCAAAGTGGAAGGCGGAAAGCGAGGCCGTCCGAAAGCATTACGAGGAGAAATCTAAGCTAGAGAAGGCGAACCATGCTTTGCGCCATCCAGGTTACGTATATCGACCGAAGAAAGGGAAGAAGAACCCAAAGAAGAAACAGATCTCAAAAGCGAGCATCGTGAAGCAAGAGTCCGCTGACTTCACATTCGTTTTCTCCGTCGACGGTGCTCAACAGACGACGAGTGGCGTTCAGCGCGCCATGGCCCCTGCTGCTAGCTCAGCGTCTTCGTCTCCATCCGGCTCGTCCGCTCGCTCGCTCTCCCCTCTCTCTGTCTTTGACGGCCTCTCGAATGGCTCATGTGTCTCTTTGGCCGCTTCTTCCTCTTCGTCGTCTTCGTTATCGAGTCCGGAAGCTGGTCTGCCTCTTTCGTTGCCCTCTGCACCGCGCGCTGCGACACCCCTCGATTTCCAAGGCTACCAGAACGTTGACGTCAAGCCACAACAGCTATTGCACTTTAATCCTCTTAGTCAAGCATCTTGGGTTCGTAGCAATCTTAGAGCCTTCATCAGTCGCCAATTGATCAATCTTATTCAGGTACCCGCCATCCCCAAGTATCATTCGAACCCAGCTTACGTGGATGCTGCACCTTTTTCGTTGCCTCATAACCTCAATTTTTCTTATACACAGCAAGGATATTTCCCATACGACGCATCTCTTCCTGACGACTATCTTGGCATGGAAGATGCCCAGGCTGTCCATTCAGGCTGGCAAATTCCATCTTCCGGTGATGGCTCTGGGGAGTTTTCCTTCGGCGACTACCTGAACGTCATCTAATCGACAATTCCATTGGACTCCCTCCCCTTCTCTCCCTCTTCCTTGCGCATGAGACATCGTAAATCCTAGACATGTTCCTCCAATATTCATCATCTTCTACTGTACACTATACCCACTCTAATTTACCCCCGTTTCAGTATAATGCTGCGTGTTATATTTATACCTTGTACATGTCTTCACATACTCTTCATCAAGTTTGTATTCTAGCACATATTGTATCCTCCATCGTCTGTATCACGTACAAATCAGATTCGCGTTTTGTCAAGATGTGATCCTCATCATCGATATCAAAGGTACGATATATACAGAAAATGGTTTCGTACTAGTACCAGTCAAGCTTCGGAGCATAACGATAGCCTTCATGAGACGAACCAGCTTCCAGTATAAAGCCTTGTTTTTTCTCTCCCCACAAAGCTGTCCTTAAAGATTCGATCTTGACACTTGTCCTCGTGTACCAAACGGCGATACGCTCCAGGCGTCGTCCTGCAGGTGGAGACGGATTCTCGGCCTTGGCCAAGAACCGACGCTTGACCATGGCTGCAATGACTTTGATGTCAAGATCAAACTTTTTGTCCAGAGACTTCCACTGGTAGATATGTAACTTCTTGAGGTGCGGAAGGAAGACTTCTGGCAAAGCTTCGGACTGAGCGGTGCCTTCATCACTGATAGGAAGATTTGTGAGCTCCTTGAGAAGAAGCGTATAGTTTGACGGATGATGAAGCAGGAGCGATTCAAGTGCACGAGCCTGTCGAAGGAAATCATGCAACGATAGGGACAGGACCTTAACTCTGAACAACGACAGTATCTGGAGATGGCTCGTCTGGAGGTTCATGAAGGCAGCTTCGTTCCAGGAGCTGAGACCTTCCATGCTTCCGAGCCTCAGATAGCGCAAAGCCGGAAACCCCAATCCTTTCAAGATAGACCAATCACCGTTTCTGATGAATGCAATCTCGAGGGAGTGGAGGAAGGGAAAAGATGTGACATCTGTCGAAGCATTGTGGGCCGAATCTTCGGAAAGTAAGAATGATCCTTGGATTAGACGACGACATGTCTGGAAGAAAGATCTCCAAAGTGCAGCTGAAATCGCAGTATGTCCCAGAAATAAATGCGAGAGCTGTCCCCACGCCAATTGAAAGGTACTTCCGGGTCGTATGGCGTCGACGTCTCGGTATATTTTCGTGGCAGTCCCCGCGTGGATCCTGAATTTTCTAAGATTTGGCAGGGTAAGACCTTGAGGCAGATGGACTCCGAGCTGTTGCGACTCGAGAGAGAGAGTTTTAAGGCCTGTCATCACACTTCCTACGCGACCTAACGTATCTTCAGCAAGCTGCCATGTTACAACACGGATAACCAGATGTTCGACTCTGTCCCATATAGAAGACACCGTCCCATTTGTGCTCGCCCTAACAGGTGAGTTCAGAATTATGGACGAAAGACTCCCAATGATCGAGACGGAGAGAGGAAGTTGACCGGCGAGGCTAAACCACTTGGTGGCGAAGTCGGTCAAGGCTTCGAAACGTGTCTGTCGTTTGATGACTAGGTGGGACCACAGAGCGGGTGTTGATCTCGCGATTGCCCTCCATGCAGAACATATACGACAGAGTAAAAGCGGTACGGCTAGTTTGCATTCATCATCCTCAACGTCCAAACAAGCCACGAATATTTCACCGACGATCTCCGCTGGCAGAACACGAATCGGAGCGAAGAGAGATGTGACACGGCTTAGATCTTTCTGCGCTTTCTCCGTCTGTCGGTCCAGGCTGGCGACCTCTTCCCAGAGGCGATGTATAGTAGTCTGGTATTGTTGAATCTCTGCGCGCTTGTGCGAGGCGAGAGTCTTCGAATCTCGAACCACCTTTACTAGGCCGTTCTTGAGGTTTTCAATTTCCACAACCTGGGCGTCGCTTGGATAGAGATTGGACCTCAAAAGTCGTCCAAGCTCAGAAGCAGGGTCGAAAGTGCAAGGATCCTGAGAGACGCGTACAGCTAGGACCAAATGAGACAAAGAACTATAGCAAAGCTGTAAATTATCTCATACCTCGAGGGGCTTTTCTAATCGTTACAGTGGTTGCTTTTGGAGCGGTGGGCTTTGTCGTAGTCGGCTTCTTGACAGCGCTCGCACGAGGGCGAGGCTTGGTTTGCCTTGCAAACATTTTGTCGATCGAAGAAGGGAGTTGCAAAGTAGCAGTCGATATGGGAATGGAACTAGGAGTATTTGGTCGAAGTGGAGGCAAGCGTCCACGCACGCTCCTACAAGTAGTGGGACCAACTGGAGAGGAGTTTGAATTTCTTCATTGTTCAGAATCAGAAATCTATACGTTCAACAGCGACACGTGATAGCGGCTTCTTACACACCGGGGGCTGAGATATTTAAAGGTCTTTTAAATTTGATTGGAATAGTTCAAATCTTCAATTCGCTGCAGAACTGTTTTATATTTCAAATACAAAGTGGTCCATAGAAATTTAAGTGAGCTTTAAATTTGAAATGCGAAAAATTTCTGCTAGCAGATTCAGCATTTCAAATTTAAAGCTCAC
>NHYE01005323.1:0-21809 GCA_002938385.1 Gymnopilus dilepis | reverse complement strand
GATGCGTGCCGGGTGGTCCGTTACGGAGTTCCGAAGAGCGAACATGAACGGATTATTAAAGATTTGGAGGCAGTGCGTCCAGATGATTTGAAGAGTCTGTCACTTGCGGTGGAAAGAAATCCCCTGTTTAGACCAGAAGAACAGGAGCATAAGAAAATCGTAGCGCTGCTACAGAAGGTTACTATGAGGACTCACAGTCTTCCTGGAAGCAATGGATACAAAATGAACATGCGAAGAAACGTGAAGGCTATTATAAATGGAAGAGGGGCACCCACGCTCTTCTTAACGCTCAATCCTTCGGACGTACACAATCCAATTGTCAGAATTTTGGGGGGCGGCTTTGAAGACATTGACGTCATGCTGGATGGAGAAGATTTGCAGTCGTGGAGGAGAAAGGTTTACGCTGCTAAGAATCCTGCCGCGTGCGCCAAATTTTTTGATTTGATGATATCGACCTTCATCGACGTTGTTCTCAAATACGGACAAGATAAACCAGGTATATATGGATATTGCGAGGCGTATTACGGGGTAGTTGAAGCACAGGGAAAGGGGACGTTGCATTTACACATGTTAGTCTGGCTTCGAGGACACATTTCTCCTCAGCAACTGCAAGAGCAACTGCGTACTTCGCCTGAATACAAAGAACGGTTTATAAAATGGCTGGAGTCCATAGTCATGAATGAATTCCCCACCCTTCACGAAGACCGTGCAGACGATCCTTCTAGGAATAAAAGAGAAAGAAGCAAGGACTTGGGAGAGCCGCATCCGGGGACAATTAAAGGACCTTTGGCGCCCGAAAATGATTCTCAGTCGTTGAATGACTTTTGGACGGAATACAACCAATTCTTGATCAGGCTTTTGAATGAATACAATTGGCACGAGCACAATGCGACATGTTGGAAGTATCTTAAGAGAGGAGAAGAAAAAAAAGACAGCAATTGTCGCATGCGTATGGATGGATCGACTTGTCCAACGACGATTGTGGACGTGGAAACAGGACACTTCAGACTTCGCAGGCTGCATCCTTGGATATCAAGCTACACTGATGTTGTCACTTTTCTTATGCAGTGTAACATGAACATACAATTTATAGGTACTGGTTTAGAGGCTAAAGCGTTTATATATTATGTTACGGATTATGTTACTAAAGCGTGTCTTCCTCTTCACGCTGGTTTAGCAGCGCTCGCCTATGCGGTCAAAAAAATTAACGAGTTGTCTAAATTGAGGAAAGAAGATCCGGAACGATTTTATATGAGCGCATTGACTAAGTTCGTAAATTCCATGATGGGTAAGCAAGAAATATCTCACCAGCAAGTAATGAGTTATCTCGTAGGCGGGGGGGATCATTATACGTCCGAACGCTTCCAGAATGTTCATCTGACTGCATTCTTGAAGCACGTAACAAGCGAGGACAAGACGCCATCATTTGCTGGCGGGGACATTGAGAACGAAGACGACGATAACGTATATGTGTCCGTGGATCAAGATGGACCGCGTCTGGACAACCAGATTTTAGATTATGTTTATCGCCCTCAACATGAGCCGTACGAGTCGATGCCATTATACGACTTCATTGCCCACACGACCAAAGTCAAGGAAAAAAGGAAAGAAAATCTCCTCGATTCACTGCAAGCCTTCTCGTCGTGGAATCACCCACAGCGCGGGACTCATAGAGTTTGCATGAGAACCAAGCCGGTGCTTCCTGTCATGTTGGGACCTTCGCTTCCTAGCAAAAAGAACTCCACTGAGACGATAGATGCATGGGCGAAACAAGTTCTTGTATTGTTCAAGCCCTGGCGAACCATACACGATTTGAAAAGAGACGATCAGTCATGGAGTAATGCGTACAATGTATATGAAGGCGAGGGCTTACAGGCAAGGCACGGTAAGATAATTCAGAATATGCAGCTCTTGACCGAATGCGCAGATGCACGGTTTATGCACGCTAAAACTTTTGTAGAACCAGAACAGTCAGTCCCACAGGCAATGCCGAACGACGATGAAGAAGAAAGGGAGATTCCTTTAGACCTCCGGAACATGGAAGAGGACATACAGGAGTGGAAAGCAAAATTCTGTTCCGACGCATTCATGCGCATGCAGGACTGGACATCAGATGCACACGATAATAGTCGAGGACCATCCGACGGGCAAAGCAAATTGAAGGAACTCGTTGGAAGAGATGTAATGGATGCTTTGGACGCTTGCATGGAAGGAGAGCTTCTTGAGATGGACTACGCCACTGAAGACCATGAGATGGAAGACCTGAATCAAATCACAAGGGAAGATATCGCAGTCCACAGCGCCATTATGCAGAAGAAGAGGAAGAGAGCACTTCCTGACGACGTTGATGATGCCGTTGAATCTCCTTTGATGAGGAGACGAATTGACGCTCCTTTCGTGGACATCAGCACAGTACCCATCTATGCAGCATCCAAGACCTCGACATATGAGAAAATCTTGACGAGTATAGTGTCGGAAATGAATCTCGAAGGCAACAAAGAACAACTGGAAGCATTTCTTACTGTTGCGAAGCACGTAGGAGAGCGGGATCCGGACCAGCTGTTGATGTTTGTCTCTGGAGTAGGTGGAACGGGTAAATCCCACGTCATCAAATCTATCGTCAAGTTGTTCGAGAAGATCAATCGGCGAAAGTCACTGTTGCTTGGGGCTCCTACAGGCAGCGCAGCAATTTTGATAGGCGGAAGCACCCTGCACTCGCTGATTTTGGAAAGTCCAAACGCGGACGCGAAAAAGAACATTTCGAGGTTAATTCGCATCTGGAGGGGCGTGCTGTACCTCATAATAGACGAGGTGTCTATGATTAGCGCAAAGTTTCTCAGTAAATTATCAGAAGCCATGAAGCAAGCGATGGGTGATAATCCCAGGAAGGCGTGTCAAATATTCGGAGGCGTACACGTCATTTTCATGGGAGATTTTTGTCAACTGAAGCCGCCGATAGAAAAACCAGTGTTCTCTTCTAAAATCGCAAGCAGGCTCGCGGATTTCACCCCCACCGATGCCGATATCTCTGCGTTGAATGGTATCTTTGTGTGGAGGCAAGTCACGCGGGTGATAGAATTAGTGAAAAACTGCAGACATGCTGAAGACAAAACGTACTCTGAATTTTTATCTAGATTACGCATTGGCAAGTGCTTAAATCCGAATTCAGACCCCGTCGCGAACACGGACGACTATCGGTACCTACAGAGCCGCCTTATGACTAATATACATAAGCGAGATCCGGAGGAATTGAAGGCATTTATGGACGCACCAATCATAGTGGGAACGAGAATCTTGCGAGACGAATTGAATGCAAGGATGGCGACGTTCCATGCTTCTAGAGCGAAGAAAGTTGTCCATTTGTACTTCTCAAGAGATTCCGTATCGAGACGGGCTGTACCGGCAGGAAGCGCGGAGATCTTGTGGAGCATGCACTCGACCCACGTTCGAGATGCGCTCGGATGTTTACCCCTTTTTGAGGGAATGAAGGTAATGGTAACTGAGAACATCGCTTTCGACAGTAAGATCGTCAACGGCACTGAGGGTGTCGTCAAGAAGATCGTCTACGACGAAGACGAAGCAGGGCGACGGTACGCGACTGTTGCGTACATATATGTAGAAGGGATCGGTTTTCAGATCGAGGGCTTGGAGAAGGATGTCGTGCCGATCTTTCCAGTCCGAACAAACATTCCCCATCAGACCCTCCACACCGTTGGGCTTCAAGGAAAATCGATTTCCAGATGGCAGTTACCGCTGCTGCCCGCCTATGTCTATACGGACTACAAGAGTCAAGGCAGAACGCTGAAGAGGGCCATAGTGGACATTACGAGTGCAAAGGAACAAGGTGTATACGTGATGCTGTCACGCGTCACATCATTATCAGGGCTCGCTATTCTCCGCTGGTTTCCACCTTCCAAAATATACCAACGTCCGTCAGCGGAACTTCAAGAGGAACTCGCCCGCCTTGGGCTTCGATGCTGAGTTCCTTGTCGGCTGCAGGACGGATGGTATATTCGCGAGTCTCCAAGAAGATCGAGGTGTAGGTGAGTTTGGTCAACTGATACGAACGTGAAGCTCTTCCTGATCAAATGCATAAGCTTCGCTGTCACCATCTCAATAGGTTTTGCAAACCGCCGTGCTTCTACTTGTTCCCGTCGACTTTTGGTGACGATTTATTACGTGGAAGCAAAACTGAGGCTTCCTGTATCTCTCGCCACGCCACAGGGAGACTTACAATATGTCAGAATAAGAGCGGGCATTCAAACAGGTCAGTCGTTCACGCAATCACAGATCATCTCGATTTATCTCAATTAAACGTTTATGCACACCAGACAAAGACATACAATAAGCCAGTCGGTGGTCATTCGATCGCTACGAGAGAAATTTATGAGGATGCACTGTATAAACAAAAGGGGTAGCGAGTTCGAATACAGGCAAGTTCTTCGAGGATTCGCTGTGATAAAAATTTGACACCTTATATACCAGCACTAGAAAAACGGCTGGTCGAGATTGGGGCCGGGCACCTGTTCAGCGAAAAGATAATGATGTCGGGACGCTCCGAGTCACCGAAAGTTTTGTTATACCCGTCGCCGAGATTACAGAAGGGGAGGGATGCGCGAAGGAGTTGAACGTTGGAGAGTTAGCATGAGGATGAAGTACCATGAGATAAATCAATTCTGTGAATCTTAAGTTCGGTCAAGAAGTGTATCGACTACTTCCTGAAATGGTTCTGTACTCTGCAGCTATGCGACGACATGCGAGAGTCCAAAATTTGCCAACATCAATCTTGATCTCATCATTATGGGTAAACGCCAGAGAGTTGACGCAACCACCTTCGCCTTGACGCGAGCAGGATGGAACCAAGGCTGAGGGCAGAACGCACTTCAGATAAAGGCGTGGTGTCCACCGTCCCTGCTGACCGACTTCTCAAGCAAGAGGGAACGCGGCGACGCGGCACAGGCGGCGGCGACGGCGATCGCGTCAAAATGAGAGGGAAAGGCGAGAGATAAGCTCCTGCCGCTGCCGCGTCGCCGCGTTGAGATGACGCGGAAACGCGAAAGAGAAGCCCCCCTCCCTGTCGCTCTTCCACATGAAGAAAGGCTTTGGAGTTCTTGAGGAAAGCGAGCGGGTATCGGTTCCCCCTCTCGATTTTGTCAGACGAGGGGAGTAGTGGGGTCATGAACGCTAATGGAAGGTTAGATCTAAAAGACTCAATTAAAGTGTTAGCAAAATATGACACGAGTAAGAGAATGGAGAGAACGTACCGGAATCAAACCCGCGTATAAAATTCCACGCATCGCTCACACCTCCTGTACCGTAGATTTTGCTCTGCAGCGCCATCCCACACTCATATCGATGCACTGCACATCTTGTCGAAGGAAAGGGCCAGCGTGGAGAAGGAAAAGGAAGATGATGGGCAACGGGGACGAAGAAAAGGACAGGTCGGGGCAGTGATTACGCAGCTTGACGACGTGTATTACTAATGCAGCCAGCATTTTATTTATAGAATGAACAAATACGTCATGCTCCGTCCATCAGAGCTTAACGTTTAACGCTTAACGAGTAAGCGTCGGCAAACCATTGTTCAGCAACGCATCAGTCTTCTTGTTCCGACCTCAACCAGAATATCCGTAAGAATTCCGAGTAGCAAGCGTTATAATCTGCATCACTGTGTTTTAGATACATAATGTAGGTAACAGTCGAACTTGTATTTCAAGAGCGACGATTAAGACACCGATGTTTCCACGGCGCGCTCCATACGTGCTCGCTTGCGAGGCCGTTGATAGACTTCATCGCTTGATTCATGGACTCTCCTCAAAACTCCCGCGGTTCTGCCCAGTGAGATACCACGGCTCCGGAAATATTCGAGATCCAAAGCAGTTGCCCCTTTGATCAACAAATCAGAATAAGATACTGGCTTGAAGGGCCCTTCCGCCCAAGTGACAGTATAGCACGATTCTTCCTGTGACTTGAAAACGTCAACGGTTTGTGGGACCGTCCATCGAGAATGCAGCCGATTGTCGCATGTTAGCACGTTCATGATTTGTCTGTGAATAGCAGCATAATCGCAGTTAGGGAAGCCGCGAATAGCTGAAGATTGATATTCTGCTTTGTAACTCAGCAGGGTCGACATATGTCCCAGAAGGTATTGCGTCGGAAAATCCTCCACCAACTGGCCTTCCGGTGATACAATATGGCATGAATACCTCACCCAGTCCAATAATTCCAATGCAATTCCTCGAGCATGAACCATGGCTAACCTTTCGTAAACAGAAATAGTCGCCCAGACAGATGTCGTGACGTCAACGACGTCCAACTCAGCGTCGTATCTGCACGAAGTGGACCACGGCGTTCCATATGTGCGAGGATCGAGGACGTTCGCCAGAATATGAATATTGCATAGACTTAACAACTCTTGTAAGCCTGAAAAGTCTTGGACGCGAGGTAAAGAGGAAGGACCACCATCTGTTCAAAGAAGCATTGCCCATTGGGAAATAGCAACAGAACATAAATACAGAGGTGCAAAGTTGCAAGATTAAGACGCACCGCTGTAAGTTAGACTTCTCTCTAGGAACCCCATTCGAATAAAGTCGACTAAACGGCGTCGTAGCTCCGACGAGCCCATCGTGAGCTGTTCAAGGCCTCCACCACCTGTAACGAAACCACGGTACAAACCACACGCGGTCCCTCGCATCAGTGATGCCGAATAAAAATATTCCCCGCGAAGAATGGTCGTTTGACAAGCGTAGGTGGCAAAGGCCTGATCCGCACGGACGAATCTATGTTATTAAATTCAAATAATCAGCTTTAAATTTAGTAGCTAGCGGAAGGAAACCTTCAACGTGATATCCGGTTACTCACAATATATCGCCGGCCTCTAAAACAATGGCTTCCAGCTTTCTGCTCCCAGACAGCCGCGGCCGCTGTCGTTCGTCAATTTCGGTAGCATCAGGATTTTGAGAGTGCATGAAAATCCACATGTGTCGGCCAGAAAATACGGAAGAGTAACAGTGCATGCCATGAGGAGGAAAACGAAAGAAAGTCACTGCGTGTTGCGTGGCGACGCTTGCCCACCGAACGTCGGTAGAAGGAAATATTTCCGATGAAGGCGGGCGCTGTCTGCCCTGGGTATAATACCAGGCTTGAACGTTACTGGAATGCAAGGAAGACGATGGATCCTGCAAGGATAAAGGTATGTGAGGGACCTCCAAGATTTTTCCTGACGTTTCACGCGATTCTTGTATCACCTCCGTCAAGGACGCGAGACGTGTGAGGGGTGCAGTCTCTATATCAAGAGCGAAAGACCAGTCGTCCAATTCGCCGGACACTTGAGTGGTGTTGATGTCGACGGATGATTCATTTTCAGCGACAAGAGCAAAAGAATGGTCTGAATAAATGGTAAATTTGAGTTCGATTGGATGCTAGAAACACTCACCTTTGACAAGAATGGGATTATGCAAAGGGTAAAGAGCAGAAATATTGTCTTCCTCTGTCGAAGAAGACAAGCGCGACGCCCCAGTAACAACAAGGTTCTTCCTTGTTAATATATCATGCAAGTCGAGGTCACTCAGACGAACAAATTCCTCGTATGTGCGGATTGCGATGACAGATCGCTCATTATCATCAAGATGCATGGGTTTCCCGCAGACGTAAGACTCTTCAATGGCGCCTAAGACCTTCTTCAGCTTGGTCAAGGTTACCTGATGCTGTATAATAATTTCGTGAATAAAGCGCTGTTATCGTGCGCAAGCCGCATCGTTGCGAGCCTAGAAAACTTACGTGAGATTCAGGTTTTATTCGAAAAGGCTTTCCCCTTGCATCATAGGCCTGGAAAGAACGATCGCTGCATACGCGCATTCGTTGAAACATGCAATGTACGTCTTTAATAACCAGATCCTCTACCTTGTCTAGGTAATCAGGACCATGAAGGGTTCACTACCGAAGCCAATAATAAAACTCACCTTCGAGGTCGCGACATTGGATAGACTTGTTATGGTTGCATTGACCAGAGCGTTGACGTCATATCCACGGTTGACAGAGTGTTGATCCTGCAAATCACGAACTAGATCCGACGCAGTTGACAGCATTCCTAAAGTTTGCGGACCGGGAGAGGTCGTGGCTGAGCTTTCCGCCAAAAACAGCGGCACCTGTTTACAAATTGTTACGTCATCGTTGCCACATTCTGGATCGCCGACCAAGCGCTGGATGCGGCTGGATCGACGTAGAGAAGTTATAGCAATGTCCTGTACACTTTGCGAAGCGCAATAATCCTCTTCGTCGTCCATTGAATCTTCTTCACTGAGATCTTCTGCAGCTCTTCCTTCTTCGGCTGTGTCAGAAGAAACCGAAAAAACAGCGAGTCCTTCGCTGGTTGACTCCGCATGCAATGCGTTTGAGCTTGCATTCGAAATTGTCCACGCCGACGTTCTTTCCGCGGACAAACGCTCGAGGTCAGAATTATACGACGACTCATGGAGACGCTTTGCGCCGTGTACATCCTTATGAATTTTTCAGATATGCCGCACCGATATTAAGACCAAACGACAGGTACCTGTATATCATTTTTGGGGAAAGTGTCAACCTTAACGTCAGACTTGCTTTGGCCACAACCCTGCCAAGTGAGTGAGTTAAAATTTATTCTAGGCTAGTGAAGAGTTTAAACCTGATGAAGGGAAGTCGAAGAATTGCCCTTTGACACATTTTCGTCATTAAAGTTCACATTAGTGCATGAAGGCGACTCGTCTGCAAAGGAACGGACATTAAAGCGTATACTGGAACAAAGAAAGAGAGTTTTACCAGGCATCCTGTCGAGCGACAATGCGTGAGTTGACTGTTCATTTGCTGGATCGATAAGAGACAAAGACCCGGTGGAAATGACAGGAGAATGTTCATTTCCGCCCGATGGATTGGCGCCTACGATATCTATACATGGGGAAATCATGACTTCGACTTGAAGATAAATCGGCAACCAACCGGAGGCGAACCATAAGCGATCGGTTTCTCCATTCACAGATTCGATTAGAGCCCACGGTAAGTCAGCGTCCAGTTTTGACAAAGCGTCAGATGGATCTAATGTTCCGTTCGCCATGGCCAGCAGAACCGACCATACGCAAACTTCGGTCTGTATCAACGCGACAGGCTTCCAATTGTGCATGCTTTCAGCTGCTCGAAGTATCAAACTTCTATTCCAGATTTTTTTGCACAAAACGGTGTGACATAGGAGGTATAAAGGACTGACAGCCAGTGCGAGCTGCAATGGAGCTCGAAAGGAAGCGAGACTCTGGCCTCCCTTCGCGGTACGAGTGCGCGACGTGACGAAAAACTCTGCCACTTGAGCAAGCTCCGTTAAAAATATTTTAACGTCTGGCGCGGCATCTCTATACTTTAAGTCAGCACTACGGAGTGAAGCAATTCGAGCAAGAGTAACACGTACTTTAGTAGATCTTCGTGAATTTGATCCGGAAGATCTGGCAAAATGCCGACGGGAGAGCAGTATTCTTTCAAAAAAGCTAAATGCATCGCCGCAACAGTCAAGTTCGTCCCAATATGAGATCTTGCGGACTGATACGCGTTTGCGTTTAGATACTGCAGAAGCTTCCAACAAGGGGAATCAGACTGTGACCAGTGGCAGGATCTGTTGGATACATCTCGACGGATTACATCTTTAAAACGCATCATAAATGCTGGCCAGTCCGCCAGCTGTCGGTAATACTGTGGATATAATCAGATACCTAACCGTTCATGTGCACATGAAATGCTCACCGGTAAGCCTTCGAAAGCCCGACTCTCGGATTCTACGCGAGCTGAAGACAGACGATGACCAATGTCCGCCAAATTGGCGAGGACATCTATAAACCAATAAAGACAAAGCATAGAGCAAAGACGACCGTATTGCAATGCATTCCAGTTCGTCCTTTTTCGTTCCTTTGGAATAAGGCGAGGCGTCGATTCAAGTTCCGCTCCGACCAGAAGCTCGAGATGAAGAAGTTCTCTCATTTGTGCATGGTTCTTGGTCCCTGCAGACAACCCCAAAACGCAGTCCTCGTATGCACGAAACCGAGAAATTAAGGTCTAAATGCAATGTGGACAAAACGTTACTGGTTCGAGTACAAAAGTGCAATGGCTTTACCTTGTATTCTGGCCAAGAATTTGCCACCTTGTCGAGTTCTCGATCATCTTCGCTTTCCAATACAGTAGTGCTCAGTCGCAAACTTCTGATAACCGAAGAGAGCATTCTTTTCGGCCCTCCCACCATCTTGTCTTCCACGGGAGTCATCGCTGATATCAAGCAGAACAGTTAACAAAGGAAGGCAACGCGAAAGGAGGCAGAACTTATTAAGATCAGCGAAGCCGCATGCTTTATACCGTCTTTCGAGGAACGCACAATCTATGCATCGTCATCCTCGTATTGGACAAATTCAATGAATGTTTGCAAGAAAACAAAGCAACGTGGGTGACTCCAACTGTGATACATGCACATCGCAAGAAGCGTGATGAACTGGTCACAGAGTGCCTGGTCGAGTCACCCAACATTGATGACTGATATTAGATCACGAGATCAAAGTCTAAAATTAAGTTCATGCAGCGCCTTAAGGCAATCCGGCCTGGCTGTTGCTCGCACTATATGTTTTAAATCCGCAGAAGTTGTAAGTGCAACAAGGCGAACGAATCCGGCGATACGTCCTAGCACAAGTTGAGGAATTTTTAACTTCGCCTCCTACATACAGTCGAGCAAGCTGGATTCCTTGTAAGTGTGCAGAGAGGATGTAATAGACGTCTGTAGACATTGAAGATCAGACACGGAAGCCGGGCCTTGTTTGTCTATTAAGATCCTTCACCTTATGGTTAACGTGAAACGCGCTTTGATTGAAGCTTTCCAGACGTGGCGTACCAACGTGAAAGGCTATGCCGTCATGCGACTTTCTCATCACAAACTGGGGTAGGTACCATACGCGGCGGGTCTAAAAAACTGCAGTACCGGACGATGTAACTACAAGCATAAAAAACTTGGCAAGTTTCGCAATGATTCATACAACCCCAGTTTCAAAAAGAGGCGAGCTCATGTTCGCCGTCCACCATATCATCGGAGGACCACGGAGAAGAACGTCTAGCGCTTCGAAGAAAAAACAGCCCAGTCTTTAAACCCCCCTTCCACGCCAGGAATAATGCCTTGGTCTATGGTATTTCATGAACAACGATTTTTCAATTTAATCGTCAGAAAAACAGACAACATACCAACCAATATTTACACGGTCTTTCCTTATACAGGACGAGGCTTTGCGATTGACACACGAAGGGACCACGCAAAATGGCATGTTGAAGAAGGAGGTCGACGTCGATTTCCCAAGCCGATTTGTATAGCTTCCTGACGTCGGAAGGCAATTCGTGAAGATACCTAACAGAACCTGAAAACATCAACGGCAATATCATGAGAAGAACGTCAAAAATTTATGGCGTCGTCGGTGGATCGAAGCACTAACCACGAGAGAGCATCAGCTTAAGCCTCAATTCTTCGGTCCAGAGACCATGCTTCTGGATCTCGTCGACAAGAATAGGATTTAAAGACAAATACTTGCAAGAATCTGACTGTTTGGACGATAAATTGCTGCACCAAAAAGTCTGGTAAAAATAAGCGAAGGGAAGTAATCGCTGCACGCACCTAATGAGAGGTTCACAACCTTCCGTAAAACCGGACAGACGAGCGCATTCAGCCGTATCCGATATCATGACGAGCTGTCCATTCGCGATTCCGACCTTTTGAATGCGTTCTCGTAGTATCTCCCAGTCATAATTTCTGCCAATCACAGGTGCTTCCCATAGATCAAATTGAAATTTTCCAAAGGCAAGCGCCGATCCCGGGAAACTGGGATGAGATCCATAAATGCTCACCAAGTCGCAACTCGTTTGCAGTGCAGCATGATAAATGGTTTCCATGATAGATCGCCCAGTTTCTCTAGCTTCGCTTGATTCAAAGCCCATTCGCATCTTAATGAAGGTCTCAGCGAGACCTATTACTCCAATTCCCAAAGCGCGATGCCGAACGTAGGATATTGCAGAAGCGAGAGAGGGGAAGGAGTTCAACGCCATCATACGATTTAAGTTGCGAGTGACCGTCCCAACAACGTCATGAAGACTTTCGTAGTCGAAGGTCTTGTCCTCCAACACAAATTTTGGAAGAACTACGGACGCTGTATTACATGTCGCTGTTTCACCGACAGAGGATGGGAGGACGCCATCAGCGGCCTGACCAGCGAAGTCTAGACAGCCTTCGTGCGACAGATTCGATTTGTCTATTAGAAGATTTTTCAACACGACGAGTTTCAAAGTAGCTTGACGTCCTTACCATTCATGGCGTCCCTGAATACGATGGCGGGACCCAAAGCCTCCGTTTCTGCGAGTAGAATGGCATTCCATACGTCCAAAGCTGGCAGAACGTGCGTGGCTAAGTTCTGGCTTTCGTACGCGCAATACGAATCCTCGAAGAGCAGTCCATGCGTATTCATCAAGTCCGGAACGTCCGAGGGGTTAAAGAAAGACCAAACGCCTTGTTCGTCGACATGTCGCATACTAAAACAGATGAGACAAAAAGGCAGATTAGGAAAATGAAATTGACACATACAAAATGTCGGGAACAGAAATCCCATAGAACAACCCTCTCGTCCGAACAGAAGCTTCCCTGTTCATCCGTTTACACTCGTTCAAAAAGACATACAGCTCAGGATGCCAAGGCTGTATGAAGGCAGTAATTCTGCCACGTCCCTGCGAAGACGATCCTGCATTTCTCCTAGACATATCATGCAGCAAGCGCAAAAGAAGTCGTAATCCCCCTGTATCAGTTAAGGCTTGTTCAGACCTGTAAACGACGATGTGAGAATTAGACAACGCATATATTTACGTTTAGCGGACATGCGCACCCATTCGGTGGATAATTGGATACCCCTAGCCCGATGGAACCGCCGCCGTGAGTTATCATTGCACACTGTGTTAATGTATCCAATCTTCCGGCGTCGTTGTCTGCATCGAAGCGAAGGGAAAATGAAGATATCATTTGACCGAGCGTTGTTCCGGCGTATGTCATGGCAGTCGGTCCATAAAAATATAGTCTCTTTGACAGCTGTTCGTATGTTCGAGACATAGCCCCAAAATTATCCGCGCTGGAAACCACAGCGAGTCTGAGGAACATGTACTGCGGTCTCTCCAAAATGCGGTCGCCTGAGCGAAGCAGATAATTGTTCTCCAGAGCGATGACTGCATCACTAGATACTCGGCAGTGTGTAAGCCCAACAAATTCTTTCAATAAGCCTTCAGAGGTTCGACGTACTAAGTGAATTCAAAATCCCTTTCTTCCACTATCAAACCCTCTAAGCAGGCCAAAAAAAGATTGACGCTGTGTAAATATCGACTTGTCAGCAATGGGGTGGCTTGGGATGCAAAATATATCAGACGGTCAGTCACATGGAGGGAAAACAGAAGCACAAACAAGCTTTCATTAATTCCTGAACACTCTCTGCAAAGGTTGCAGGGGTTTCCTTGTGCAATCTGCCCATTTCGATTCTTCCTCCTACCATATCATACGCAGGATGAAGATAAGACAGCCGGGCACAGTTGAACGCAAGAGAGCGCTGAAAGCCGTGCACAGCAATGTTGAGATCATGGGTTCAAAAATATTAGGAAGATGAACTAGGATACCCACGTCTAATTCGTTCGTAGCAACAACAGAATGGGCTGATTGTATGACGCTGTCGATGATCCTAACGCACAGAAATAAGGATGGGTAACATATTAGAATATACGAAGTCAAGACAAATGATAGAAATACCTTGGGACGTCCACATAAGCTCGCTCATCCTGTTTAACGACCTAATGGAAATATATTGATATATTTTGACGAGACGAACGCGATGGGAATCTGCCAGAAAATAACGGTGCTCACGGCTAAGATTCGCCTCTCCAGCTAGCATCCATAATTGTCGAGGAAGAGGACGCCAAGACAGATAAGGGGAAAAATAGTGCAGAATTGCGGAGACGAAGGATAGGAAAGCGAGCAGCGTAACGAACGGCAATATTAAAGCTAGTCGTCAATGCAGATCCTTGCACAAGGTACTAAGTCATACCTTCTTGATACTAAACTCCTCCCCTATGCTTTTGGAAAAAGACACGTAAATTCGTTCATTAGACCATGACACAGAAGACTCACAAATCTGCGGAGACAAGAGTTCAATATTGTTTAAGATTCTTATGCTAAAACGTACTGCGTTTAACCACAAAGGTGATTTGAAATGTAGATCCTATGGTCTCGTGGTCCATGTTCAATGACATACATAAAACGAAGGAGGGCGAGGCTCTTAAGTATTCATAGTGGTCGGATGCATGCGAGTTGACAGACTACAAAGATCGGCAGCTTCACTAAATCAGAAGAAACGCGGACCTGAGCTATCGATTGAGTCGAAACAGACAGATGAAGCCTTCAGAGGACGCAACAACAGGAAGAGTACGGACTTACGTCTCCATGCACCTGCTGTGGAGCCACTTTGCATCTGCCCTGAGCGACACAGCATGCTTCGCGTAAGGAAGGCATTAAAGCAGTCACAGGAACACGATTTGGAAGGCCGGAACTGTAGACTCGAATCAATCTGAATGAGACGTTCCTGGCTCAATTCACAACGCGAGAAACCTGCGTCGAGAATGTCTGAGAGAAACATGAACAAATATCTGCATGCTACGGCCCAAAATAAACCCAAATCATTACTTGCGATTTGATCGGAACAAAACCCCTTTGGGGTTCAAGACCTAAATCAGCTCAATCGAGTTGATCCAGATATCGTGTCGTTAATCCGAGATACAAGTCACTCGCTGCCCAAGACATCAATAAATCACCGACTCGAGCACAAAGGATCCGCCCTTCTGCAAATCCATTGCGAAAATTCGTCCCAGTCCTGTTCAATGCCAACATACACGCAACGAGTAACTGCTGTATCCAGCTTCGAGCAGATGCTCTTCACCTCAGCAACGTCCTTGACTCTCGCCCTTCTTGATTTCATCGCCTTGAGGGAGCTCCACGTCCTTTCCAAGCTAAACAAAAGGATGGGCTTCGTTGTCCGCTACTATACAGACAAGAAGTGGAAAGTATCAGATTTCTTGACTCATTTCTTCGACAACCCTCTTGAAATCTTGCAATTCATGGAAGAGGAAAATGCGATCCTCTTCGGAAGCGCGGTTTTTCAATTCCTGGATCGAACATTTGGACCGCACTGCACTTTACTAGATATTTGCATCCACGTGGAGAGTTCAGAGAAGATAAATCATATCATGGAGCGAGCCGCTTACAAGTTCAAAAACAGTGCTTGCGTCGCTGGAACCTTCTTGACTGCCATCAAAGACAAAATCGTCACCACTCCGCCACACAAGCTAAAGAGCAGCGGCGAAAGAAATTCTGCTGAGTCGGACAGATCGCCCTGGGGACCGTACGACTTCGGAGGGACAGATCAGAAAAGCAAATTACGGATAAGGATACACGTCGTGAGGTGCGATCCTTTCAGGCACATAACAACTCTACAGTCCAGTGAGTATTTACTTTCGACAAGTTATCAGGTATTTGACAAAAGCACAGGTGCCCTTATGAATTACATTTCGTGGAACTGCGTCGTATCCTTGTTTCCGAACAGCGCTTTTATTCGACGTCGTTCATTTGTCTCACGTCAAGAAGATTTACCATGGCGTTCCGCGCCTGAAGGTCTTCACGCATGGTTTGAGAACTACGCGAAGAAAACCAAAATCAACATCATTGGCATCACTCATAGACGCTACAAGGAAGTCGAAACCGGAGAACGTTACGTGGGCGACAAGCTCTGCTGGATTATCCCAGTGGTTCAATCAGGTCAGTCGCCATTATACTTTGGTCTACTTTGGTCGGGAATCTCCATCTCATATGCTGCGACAAGTGCCGTCAGGTCCTGCACCAGACGTAACTGGACCTTCCTTTGAAGTCCTGAGTTACATATCCGGGACGACTAGGGCAGATTCTTATATGCGCATTGGCGAACCCGAACTGTGGAGGTACGATGCCTGTCGCGTGTTCACTTTTCATGTCCGTTCTCTAACGTATACCCAGTCAATGGAACACCATCCGATGTCTTCATTACTGAACACGCCACAGCTGCATCTTATCGTCTCCATGGCCAAGCAGGCGAGGGCGTCGTATTGTACATCTTACGGGAGGGGATCAGCCACATATCAATAATTATTTTCATAGAGACCTGTCATAGCGCCAAGCGAGTGAAAAGGTTGCATAAGTAAAGGTCATATCCGTACCAGATGCATTGAACCGATAAAGTTCACTCATTCGTAACCCCGCGATCATCAGCCATAAGGAACGCAACGTATGTAATATTTCTGACTGCATCAATCACTCTCGTCATCGATAAGCAAAATCAAAAGAAAGGCATGACTGTCACTTGCTGTGACGCAATTTCTCTCATGCGAACCTTCACTTTACGGTCCCCACATTCAAATGAGTACTACCTATCAACTGTCTCGTCCGCTCCACTCGCCGCCAACCCTTCTATTTTTCGAACAAAGCCATGAACTCTGCCAGGGCCGAAAGGTACATTACCTTCCATTTACTAAAGAATCCTCTTTGTTCGACAACACGTACGAAGCGTCGGCAACTGACCTGTACCAAGTGAATTGGCCACCATTCAGAATTCCATGGAAGCCGTAACACGTTTCACGACCCGACACTCTTCAAGCGACCCTTGTCCTCCTGAATAGATTCCTTGCCGAGCGTGTCGACGCGCAAATCGGCACCTCTCAGGCGACTGTCCGACTCTTACACTTTTGGATACATGCAGCGTCCCTACCAGGGCACAGAAAAAATCCACGCGTTTACCAATTGAAAGCTTACATTCCTTACAAGACGTCAATGGAAAGAGGGCAAGGAACAGGAGCGACTAAGGGCGCATTTCGTCGAACAGACAAACAATTGTAGAGCCTTCACCGTATAAAAGGATGCTGAAATTTTGGACTTCTAACAGGACACCAAGTACTCGACCACGTCCTGAACATCATGTCTCTCGATACTTATAGCGCTATCACCATTGCAGAACAAGGTATTATTTTACTTCTCCGCAAAGCTCAAGCAAACTGATAATATAACCCCGCAGACAACACCAATCTCGAGGCGAACGTGATTCCAGACATCTGCGGAAGTGCTCGATGCACTGTTCCCAAAGACAATCAAATCTTGAAACGCTGCGCTGGATGTCAGGCGAAATATTATTGCGTAAGTCGCCCTTTGAACAAATTGAACGAACAACGCTGACATTGAGCAGTGCCGAGCATGCCAGATCGTCGACTGGCCCATTCACCAGATCCTTTGTGATCGAAAGGCAGCAGAACGTCCTACACCTGGCTGGGAAGAAGCGATACTTCAATTCTATGATACATATGGTGTTTTCATCCTTTCGTACGGCATCGGACTCGTCTTCGCAATCTCAGAACTCAACCCCGGCTATCTTCCAACCCCGACGGAATGGCGCAGTGTATGGTCCACCTATGCTTGTGCTATAGAGATCAAAGTCACCGAGGTCCCAAACTCTACAGGCGTCAGCGCTTACACCGTGAAGTTCTTCCGCACCTTCCCCGTCCGCGTTGACACGTACCTCAGCCTCTCTCGTCTTCGCGGCTATTGGAACAGTGTATCCAGGACCGATTATGCCATCGGCGTGCTCTTCGTCGTGGTCCCATATGAGCGCGGTCCCGTTCAAGCTATCACGACCACGACCAGACTTCTGGATATTTCGGAGGTGGCAACACCTGCCACTTACATGGCGAACTCGCGAGGCGCTATTAAAGATGTCATCGACGATCTAGCCGCTTAAGTTTTTCGGCCTTCGTAATTCAAACCCTTTTATCTCAAGTTCAAGTCGTGAATCGTTCTCTTCAACCGGAAATTCTTTTTATCTATCCGTTTCTCTTATTATTTATGGCTCTGGCGGTTTATTTATTTATCTATAGTCCCGTTGATTCGACGCCTCCGAAGGCTTAGCGAAGCGGACTCCTCTACTGTGGTCGATACATAAATCAATTTGGTTGACAATATGTATGAGATCTCACAAGAAGATAAATTCAACAAGCACTGCAGGAGTCGTGTGCCTCGCGCTAGTATCAGAGCATCTGCAGCGACGCTGTGATTTCTAGCAACAGCCTCATGTACGTGCTGATGCCTTCAAACCGCGCAGAGCACAGAGAAAGCTACACACTTCTCAAACTAATAAGTCGCTTTCACCCTGTCAAAAAGCATATCAAGGTAAGGCCATTCAAAATCACTACAAAAGAACCAAAATCGCGAGAGAGATCACTGGGAACAGTGATACAAACATGACATCATGATTCATATCATCCCGACGGGATACACGTGTCATCAAGATCATGCGCCGATGAACGACGGAGCCACTGCCACCTCTTTCTATCCTCAAACTCCAATACGGCTCTCGATTACAGTAACCTAGACCCTCCCTTACCCTTCCATTACCGCGCAAATAATGTCGAACCGTTTACAGCTTAAGATACGACCACCATCACCTTGGTACGCAGCCTGAACGGCTCTCCACTGTTGATCACAGTTCCCAGCATTGCGACTTTCCTCATCGCAGCCTTCTTCAAGCAGCGACGCCGTAGGTGCATCAACCATCGCATCAAACTGAACTCATCATGGTGCGCTGGCACTCCATACTCCTTTTAAATTCTCGAGCGACGAACTATCGCTCTGACGGTTTTCTACCGTTGTCCAGCGTTCGTTGCAAACCAAAACTGGACCACTTTTACTGCCTGTTGCATCTCGAGTACATCAGCCGCTTTGACGACCCGACCTCGTTATTGTTGTCGTGGCTGCTCCTCCAATCATTTGCGTCACAGCCTTCGACATCGAACCATCTCTTTCACAGTGACCTCGCACCTTCATCCCGCATTTCTGAAATCAACATGTGGTTGTGCTTGCTCGGCTAGCTGTCATTTCGGAAGCCAGCCCAAGTGAGGTTTCTTAGAATTGCAGATACGCGACTCTTTCCAAGACCTTCCAATCTTTTCCTCACATGCTCAAAACTCGTCCTCGCGTAAGTTTTATTGACATCTAGGAACCTAAGGTTTAATTCGTATTCGCGGCCATCCTGTCGGGGTACTGCACCGCGTCGCGGCGCTGCCTCTTCAACCCGCAGTTTCCAACAACCTTTCAGCTCTGCCAAACAGGTCTACACCGAGCCATGCGAATGACATTCACTTTTATTCCTCCAACTTCGATAATCGTAAAAGCTGTTGATTACAGCCTATCTCACCAAAGATTGGACGTACTTTAAACAACGTGGTGGTGCGGCTTCATATTTCATAAATGACAGTGAAACTAATCGTTGTTCAGGAGAAACACCCTGCACTGAAATTTGCATGATAATCCAGAAAATTGGCATACAAATATAACGTAAAACCATCTAATTTAAGTTGCGCGCGCTCTCACTCAGTGAAACTAATCGTTATTCAGAAGAAACACTCTGCGCTGAAATCTACACGATAATCCAGAAAATTGGCATACAAATATAGTGTAAGACCATTTAATTTAAGTTATGCGCACTCTCGCTTCTATGTCCAGCGCGATGCACTTAATCCCTTATGACTGACAATTTAGTTATCCTGTTCGTGGTAGGTCGAGAATCGTATATTACTCCAGTGACTGTTGATGAGAAAGTCCAGATCTTTGTCAGGGGCACAAAAGAAGCGGATCAGTGTAAATTTTTACTAACCTCCATATTTCGGGCTCTGCTATGCGAACGTAGGAGCCCGCTCTTGTAGTAGATGACGTCCAATCTAATACCTCGAAATGGGGACCGCTCAAAGACAACTCGTTCGATATCAGATCTCCGTCCGCTTCGGCTGCTTGATTAAAAGTAAGTGTCTGTCTTCTCTGAGGGAGGCGAAGCGTACCTCCGTCCACGTACGGGATGATCCAGCACCTTTGATCCCCTATGTATCTTTTACCTATTTCCACGTCTTCATACCTTCTGTGGTCCAGACCGACGAAGCTTATTTTGTGCATTTTCGCATATGCAGAAAACCACTTGTTGAATGTCCTCGTGGTTTTGTCTCGACGAACTTCCTCCTGAGACGCTATGAAGGACACTCTAGCCATGAATGTGCTCCGGGGAAAAATCGAAACGGCACGATTCCAGGCTATGAAATGCATGAGACCTGCTGTTGATCATTGGACGTTCTTAGATGGAAGGTCGGAATAACATGCGACGTGAACTCACTGGAATGGAGCGAGAGTACATGTTGGTATGGCTCGCAGCGGACTACATGGATCCTCGCTCTCTGGTACCGATGGCGATGAACCAACCTTCCAAACTCGTAAGGCCCCCAGGCTGAATGGTCTTCTTGGCTTGCGTTTCTCTCGCCTGAAGACTTCAGTTTCCACGACTTAGTATTGGCCAATTCCCTATTAACCGTCTCTCGGAAGGAGATGGTCGTGTAAGAGTTGAACATGAAAGCTTCCTGGCTCATAAAGTCGATTATTTTATCCAGAGCCTGAACGTGGACGCAGATGTCCAGAGGATCGGAAATGTCCCATGCGTGCCCTTCCATGGTTTTGTCGAAGAATTTGAAGACCAGGGGTCCGTAAAACATGATGTCTCCCTGAGCGAGTAGCTTGACAACGGCAGTTTCGCTGTAGAATAAACGTCTATAGAAACTGCGTACGTTCCATATCTCTTTCATGAAATATCGCGTTATGAGCTGTAGACGTCAATTGGTTTTGCCTATAGCAATCACTCCTGACGTTGGCAAAGAGCGAAAGATAGCCTCAATAAAGTTGCGATCGGAGATTAGAAGGAATTTTTCGAAGTAGGATAACGGGGTGTAAGACATAAAATCGAGATGTAGTCTTGGTTGCGCTGCGCGTGTCAAGGACGTCTTTATATGTTCCTCGCCATCTGGGATCGACGGATGATCGACTGACATTTATGGGGTCCAAAACGGAGAACACCGTCATAATTCAGCCTGATCCGCGACGTGATTATGTTCCTGGAAGTACCTGACATCGTCAGCTAGTTTGGCTATTTTTATCAATCCGGCTTCCTGGCTTTGTATGCAATCGGATCTGCAGCCATTGACGCTGGTCGTGTATGTACACGGAGCCAGCACGCGAGCAATTCGCATGGAAACATCCGATCGTGATTTTCCAAAGCAGAGAAGGTACACAAATCCGCGCTTCCTTTGAAGGACCATGCGACCCTCTCCGATTTAACGCTGGTCGAACGTGGTCACTCCTATTGGCGTTAATCTTCGTTAACGATTTGATATCCTCGCTTTGAAACTTTTGGCCCCTGGTTTTGGCTCGTCCGAGGTTTACCCCAAGCGCTTAACAATCACGCCGCAGATCTCCAGGGTTAGTATATTTTTGACGCCTATTTTTCTGATCATTAAGTAAGGCGATATGGTTGGTATTCTCCCCATATTTACGATAGGCTTGCCTGAAGCTCCTACACCGTATATGTAGGAGTACTCAACTAGGCACGATAAACCTGAGGAGGTCCCAAACGGAGAAAAGGGTAAAGAACTTTACATGAATAAGAAGAAATTCCCATTTATCAAACCACTGAGGAAATGTTCAGACATCTGCGCAAAAAGCAGCCAAGGGAGAGCGTAGCCCATCGTAGAACATTTGAAGTCATGCGGTGCGGTTATGAATTTCACTTTTAATGACACGAACCTACTGATCCTTATCCGCTGCAGTCGTACGCTCCAGCTCATTGAAGTCCTTGAAT